>JAHIAM010006637.1:0-52759 GCA_021605205.1 Aegilops longissima | reverse complement strand
AGCGAATTCGACCAATGGATCAAGTCTCGTGCTCAGTGTCATCCCCGGATCAGTAATGCCGACACCACACAAGATTTCAAGGATTTATAACAGAGTAGCAATCACACACTTATTACATCGCTTCCCAAAATAGGACTTATTACAATAAATATGGCTTAAGGCCATCTAATAACGATAACAAATGAAGACTTGGAAGATAAGTGAGTCCATCAACTCCAGCGGCATCATCGAGTATAGAACCACCACCTAAAGCACCTTACTGTCGTTCTAAAAGTCTCGCAACATGAAAGTTGCAGCCCGAAACGGGTCAAGACATGGAATATGCCGCAATGTAACACATAGAGAGAAATAATGAGTATTGGCTATACTACATGCATATTTGGCTGGTGGAAAAGCTCTATGGTTACAGCTTTGCATAAAGCCAGTTTTTCCTCACTGCAAAGGAATAAATTTGTTTAACTATCATGGTGGTTGTTAAACATTGAGAATGGTTGACAAAGATCCTCAATCCCAATTAAAAGTACTCATTAAAACCCAACAATATTAATTAGAGTAACATGTTGAGATTCACATGATATTCAAGTACTAGATACTCAAGATGTCCATAACCGGGACACGGCTAATCATGATTAGTTTATACACTCGCAGAGGTTTGCACACTTTTCCCCACAAGACTCGATCGCCTCCGCTTGGTTTCTCGACTACATGGTGTTTGAGAGACGGATGACCGAGACATAGTCTTTAGAAGCATTTGCACCTTACGATGGGTAGACCGTACTCACCTACAACCCCTACATCAGCTAGTCTACCACCGTAAGAGTTCACACGACTTAATCAACTATGCCAGAGCCCATAATGGCTTGTGGCTGCACACGGAAGTTACTAGCATGAATGATCTTATGATCCCTTTGAGCCCGGGTGGCGGTCCAAGAAAAATAGGCAAGTCCCGATAGAAACCAGTGCCTCAATCCACCCGTATGTGTGTTTAAGTTGCCACCTTAAATAAACCATTAATTTAACAATCTCACATCCGTCATGGAATACACTCACCCAATCCACGCCTACTAGCATAGCATAGCATAATAAGCAAACGAGAAGTAACTCCCAAGGTTTCATAAGTAAAACAGGTAATAGGTACTACTCAATCTACTTCCCATCCCACAATTTATTTTAGATCCTAATCATGCAAGTGTTCGAGGATTGATCTAATGCATAAAAACTGGGTATGAGAGAGTATGATCAAAGTGTTACTTGCCTTGTCGATGATCCGCTAAACCTAGAGATTCAAGTAACAAGCGGCGACCGGTGATCTATCGCAGACAAACAACAAGCATACAATAAGTACTCATCTAATGCACCGTAAATCTCGAATAAAAGATCTAACCAGAAAGTTCAACTTAAGAACCCTGTTGCAAAAAGAATCGAATCAAATAAAGCAACGAAAGTCAAACGACGAAAGAAAACAACTCGGTTCTAGCAAGTTGAAACTAAGTCAAATTTTACAGTAGCAAAACTTTGTTCGTTGATTAGTCGGAACGGCGGTTTCGAGATGAAACTCCAGCGCTTGAATCACCTGATTCGATAAACGAGCGAGAAGATAGACTAGAAAGAAAATCGGATCTCAAATCGCTATCGTAAAAATAGCGAATAAACCGGCGAGAAAGAAAACGACGAACGTTGAACGAACGGACGCTCATTAACCGGCAAACCGGTGATCACGCTCATAGGACGAACGGTCCGCTAACGCCATAAACAAAACCGGAAAGAAAACCGCGAGAAAAACCGATCTAGGGTTTCGAAAGAAAACCAAACGAAAACCGATCTAGAAAACCGAAACGATGATTTAAAAACCGAACCGAGGAAAATAAAGGTGACGCGCGCTGGGCTAGTACTCAAGAAGCGAGGGCTCGCGGCGGGCGGGGGCGGCGGCGGTGTAGGCGGCGGCACGGTGTAGGCGGCGGCGGTGTAGGGCGGCAAGCGGTGTAGGGCGGCGGCACTGGTGGCGGCGGCTGCGCCAGGAGGAGAGGAGAGGAGAGGTGTTGGTTTGATGTGTTAGAGGGGGGGTGCTTGGGTATTTATATTGGGAGGGAGGGTTTTGCTTGGAGTAGGGACAAGAATTAGAGTAGGATTAGGAATCCTAGGAATAACGAACGGGTCCAAATCCTACTAGGATTTGTAAAAGAAAAGGAAACCGGGCGCTCCTCGCTCTCGGTGCGGCGCGCTAGCGATGGCCTTGGCCTCCGGCCGTCGCCGGTTGGTTTACGGCTTGGGCCTTGGCCCATGGCGCATGGGTTTTTTTTTAAATCGGTTTCACAGAGAAAAAATACAGAAAAAATCTAAACGAACTCCAAAATTAATAAAGTAAACTTTCCCCGACTCCTAAAAATGAGTCTAACAAAATGAACTTTTACTCGAGGCCTAAAATGCAATTTTTGAAAACACGATTTTTCCCTAAGGCAATAAACTCCGAGAAAATCCAAAATTTGATTTATTTATTAAATCTTCATTTTCCTAAATTTTGGGAAAGTCATATTATTCTCTCTTATTTTTGATATTGGAAAATATTTGAAGATAAAATAAATAAATCCAATGATCCTCTTTCATAGTTTTGAGAGAACTCAAATACAAAATTTCAAATCTACAACTTCTCCGAGGGTCCTTGAGTTGCGTGGAATTTCTAGGATCAACAAAATGCAAGAAAATATGATATGCATGATGACTTAATGTATAACATTCCAAATTGAAAATTTGGGATGTTACAAACCTACCCCTTAAGATGAATCTCACCGAGATTCGGGTTGGCTAGAAAATAGGTGAGGGTGGTCCTGAGCAAATCTTCTTCTTTCCTGTGTGGCTTCATCCTCGGTGGTGGCTCCAATCGAACCTTGCAAAACTTGATAACCTTGCTGCGAGTAACTCACTGCATATTCTAGAATCTCGACCGGTTTCTCCTCATATGTTAAATCATCCTTCAACCGAATTGCTTCAAGTGGCACCGATTCTTAGCGGTACTTCCGCCATCTCGGCGTGACATTTCTTCACCGAGAAACATGGAACACATCATGAACTCCTCGACAGTCCTTCCGTAATTCCAGCTTATAAGCAATTCTCCCATGCGCTGCAAGATCCTATACGGTCCAACTAAACGTGGTGCTAACTTTCCTTTAACTCCAAATCGCTTAACTCCTCGTAGTGGGGATACTCTAAGATAAACTCGCTCCAACTTCATATTCTATCGCCTTATGCTTTGAATCCGCATAGCTTTTCTCGTCTGGATGGGCTACCTTGAGCCTATCGCGAATCAACTTAACCTTCTGCTCGCACTCCTTGATCAAATCTGGTCCAAACAATCGACGCCTCTAGCTTCGCCCCATGATAACGGTGTCCTGCACCTCCTTCCGCATAAAGCCTCGAAGGTGCCATCTTCAAGCTGGTTTGGTAATCTTTGTTATAAGAAAACTCTGCATACGGCAAGTTATCATCCCAACTAGATCCATAATCTAGTGCACAAGCTCTCAAAGATATCCTCCAAAATCTGATTGACTCTCTCGGTCTGTCCATCGGTCTGTGGGTGGAAAGTCTGCATCAATTCCAGCCCGTTCCCAATGTTTCGTGCAACTGATTCCAAAACTTTGAGGTAAATTGGGTTCTCTATCTGACACGATACTCTCGAACTCCGCAAACACACAATTCTGGTCATGTATATCTTTGCCAACTTAGCACTGCTATAGGTAGTCTTGATCGAATGAAATGAGCTACCTTCATCAAGCGGTCGACTATAACCCAAATCGAAGTCATAGCTCGAACGAGTCTTTGGCAAACCTGTGATGAAATCCATGCCTAGTTTATCCCACTTCCATTCGGTATTGGCAATGGTTGCAATAATCCGCTGGCTTCGATGTTCTCGCCTTCACTTTTGACATACATCGCAAACTGCTACATACTCCGCGATATCCTTCTTCATTCCGTCCACCGTAATGTTTCCTTCAAATCTAAATACATCTTGGTATTTCCGGTGAATCGAGTAGGGTGAATCATGTGCTTCTTGCAGAATCAACTTCCCGATCTCCGGTCATTTGGCACATAAACACGGTCCTCAAACCATAGGGTATCGTGCTCATCCTCACGAAATCCCTTAGCTTTTCCTTCGCCATTTTCTCCTTTATAGAGGCAACTTCCTTATCTCGCCTTTTGAGCTTCTCCGATTTTGTCCATCAACATAGACCTAAACTCCAATGTTGCTACATAGCCTCTCGAACTATTTCCAAACATAGCTCTCGGGTCTTCGCTAACTCCTTGAGTATTCCTCCCACCGTTAGTGTATTGACGTGGCTTTACGGCTCAATGCGCCTGCTACAACGTTAGCCTTCCCGGGTGATAATGCAATCTCATATCATAATCCTTAATAAGCTCCAACCATCTCCTCTGTCTCGAGATTTAATTCTTCTCATGTGAAGATGTACTTCAAACTCTTGTGATCCGTACACCTCACAATGATTTCCAATGAGAAAATGTCTCCATGTCTTCAATGCATGCACAACGGCTGCTAACTCCAAATCATGTGTGGCATAATTCAACTCATGAGGCTTAAGCTGTCGGGAAGCATACGAAACAACTCTTCCTTCCTGCATAAGCACTCCAAGTCCTCGACGTGAAGCGTCGCAATACACCTCATAATCCTTGGTCCGATCCGCAAAATTAACACCGTGAGGTAACCAATCTTTTCTTCAACTCCTGAAAACTTGCCTCACAATCCTCACCCATATGAACTTGGTATCCTTTTTCAGAATTCCATCATAGGCTTTGCAATCCTTGAGAAATTCTCAATGAATCTTCGTAGTATCCTCGCGAGTCCAAGGAAACTCCGATCTCTCCAACTGCCGTTGGTGCTTCCCATTTGGTTACGGTCTCAACCTTCGTGGGGTCAACTGCTATCCCTTCCCGGATATAACATGTCCAAGAAATCCAACTTCCTTTAGTTAAAACTCACATTTGCTGAACTTGGCATATAACCGATGTTCCCTCGCCTCCAAAACCAATCGCAAATGTTCCTTATGTTCTTCTTCATTCTTCGAGAAAACCAAAATATCATCTATGAACACCATGATTTAACTTATCCAAAACTCCATAAACACTTTGTTCATCGTGTTCATGAAATAGGCTGCGTTAGTCAGTCCAAATGACATAACGGTATATTCATACAGTCCATATCTCGTGGTAAATGCTGTCTTAGGTATGTCCCGCTCCCTAATCTTCAATCGATGGTACCCTCGATCGCAAATCAATCTTGGAAAACACTTTAGCTCCTTGCAAACGATCAAACAGATCATTTATCATAGGTAGTGGGTACTTGTTCTTGATCGTTACTTGATTTAAACCACGATAGTCTACAACCATCCTTAATGATCCGTCCTTCTTCTCTACTAAAATTACGGGTGATCCCTAAGGCGAAGAACTTGGGCGATATAACCTTTATCCATTAGCTCCTTAATCGCTTCTTGATTTCCGCCAAACTCGTAAGGGCATCCCGTATGGTCGCTTCGATATTGGGCCTGCACCGCAAAAGCTCTATCAAAACTCAATGTCTCTATCCGTGGCATTCCCGCAACTCTTCCGAAATACATCAGGAAATCCTTACCATCGGTACTTCTTCCGCACAACCCCGATAAGGAATTTACTTGTGCTCTCCTCGCTCATGTCGTGATACATACTTGATTCTCCTCCTTCCGGGTGGTAAGCAAAATTGACTTAGTGGCGCAATCTATGTTCCTCCATACTTCGATAACCAATCCATGCCTAATATCACATCCAATCCTTGGGATTCCGTAACTATTAGGTCCGAGGGAAAACATAGTGTCCAACTTAATGGCAATGATCACACCATATACTAGCCATGTATTCTCGCTCCGGTGAGGTTACTAGCATGGGTGACCTAAGGCTTGGGTTGGTAATTTGTACTTATCCACAAATCCCTTGATATGTATGAATGTGATGCACCAAGATCGAAAAGAACTAGTGCAGTAAATGACTTAACCAAAACTTACCGACATCGTGATCGGGCTGATCTTCAACCTCCTCCACGGTAACGTGGTTCACTTGTCCTTTATTGAAAGGGTTTGGCTTTTTCCGCAGCTTCCATTTCCACCTTGGCCTTCGGGACATTCATTTGCATAATGTCCGCTCTGGAACACTTGTAACAGTGACATGACTCAAGTCTTTCTTGGTTGGGGTTGATGGTGTGGTCCGTTCTCGCCGCTGCTTCCTCCATTCCCATTTCCATTTTTGTGGCCATTATGGTTGTGCTAACTACCTCCTCCATGGGTATGTTGAAACCGAACTCCCTGCTTAGGGGTATAACGGGCTTCATTGGCTCCGAGTTATACTTCCCCATACTTCCTCTTGCGGTTCTCAATTTGTCACTGCTTTCCTTCAATCATGAGGGCACGGTCTACCAACTCCGGTAGTTATTGAAACTTGCTACCATCAACTCGCATGCTTAATTCATCATTCAGTCCTTCCAAACTTCTCCCGCTTAGCTGCATCAGTAGTAACGCTATCCGGGGCATAACGTGCTAACTTACTAAAATCATCCACATACCGCCAACAGTCCTTCCTCCTGGCGAAGTTGCGAAACTCACGCTTCTTCATGGCCATAGCTCCCGCCGAGACATGGGCAAGGAAAGCTTGTTGAAACCGATCCCATGTGATGTTGTCTCAGTGGTAAGTGGCTGTAAAATTCTCCCACCATGCTGCTGGGTCCTTCAAGCTGGTGTGCAGAAAACTTCACCTTTTCTCCATCTCAGACATCCTGCAGTGGTCAACTCCTCCCTACCTTACGGAGCCAATCATCTCGCTACTATCGGCTCGGTGATACCGAAAACACCGCGGTTCAGCCTTAAGAAACGTGTCAAGTGATCTGCAGTGGTGGTGGCGGGGGTTGTTGTTGTTGCCTTGGTTCTGCATCAATGTTTGGATCAGTGTTTTGCTGCTGGATCAACTGGGTGATCTCTCAAGGGAAAACAAACCCGGGTCGCGCCTCGGGGCATCTGATGGGTTTAGAAAAGATGAGAAATTAAGAAGTAGAGTGAGGTCTAAGGAGAAACACTACCCAAATGTATATGAGCAAATGCACACAAAATCACTTCATTCAATTCAAACAAAGGGCTTACAACGATCTAACTATCGCAAAAGTGCGGTACTATGATGTTACATGGAGGTAATACTACTAATGTGGGGGTCATCTACTAATTTGAACCGTGGAAGACTCCATGATGTCTCGCCCAGCTTCGCCTTCAAAGTCGGGTTCACTTGGATCCGAATCGGTGTCATCGATGATGATGTAGTTGCTCGGACAGCCGACGACTTGTCTTCATTCTTGAGCGCCAATTTCTTCTTGAGTTCTTCAATCTCATACTTAAGATCGTTATTGTGTCTTGCTACAGCTACGATCTCGCCCATGTAGTCCTTACGTAGACTTTAGTTCTTCTTCAAGTTCGATGATCCTTCCTTCGCATCCTTCAATTCGATCATATCATTGCACATCTAGTTCTCCAAGGCCGAATGTGCTGGTTTAACTCCTGGATGAAAGCTGCAATGGATCTATCCTTCTTGGTGCCGACTATCTCCCATTGTTCATCTCGGCGTCCGCAAATCTGATAGATGGTGTCCTTGAGGTCTTCTTGGTAAACTTCTCCAATGCGCCCCATGGTGATATGAGCTGCCATGCTCTTTCCTGCACTCCAAGTTGGTGCAATCGAAAACACTATCTATAGGCTTGGTGATTGGGGCGAATGTCCTTCCTAACGTGAGCTTGAATCTTCCAAACTTTTCTTCAGCAGAGTGGCGTTGAAAGTCCCGTGAAACTTGGTAGTCCAATGTTCAGTACTTGGTGACTTCCTTCAAGTGAAATCCAAAAGGTGTGCCTTCATCTGGTTGGGCGATTTGATCTTCAAGGCCCTTCATCCTAAAAGAGTAGAAAAGATGAGGAGTTAGAAAATGAGAAGAGAATAGTGATCTATGGTTTTAACTTAGTGGTCGTGTCCTCATAACCAACAGGTGCTCGATACATCTCAGAGCGACCCGACCAATGGATCAAGTCTCGTGCTCGTGTGTCATCCCCGGATCAAGAATGCCGACACCACACAAG
Source organism: Aegilops longissima (assembly GCA_021605205.1). Taxonomy (NCBI): domain Eukaryota; kingdom Viridiplantae; phylum Streptophyta; class Magnoliopsida; order Poales; family Poaceae; genus Aegilops; species Aegilops longissima. The sequence continues at coordinate 44,613 of JAHIAM010006637.1, read as the reverse complement.
ATTTCAAGGATTTATAACAGAGTAGCAATCACACACTTATTACATCGCTTCCCAAAAGAGGACTTATTATAATAAATATGGCTTAAGGCCATCTAATAACGATAACAATGGAAGACTTGGAAGATAAGTGAGTCCATCAACTCCAGCCGCATCACCGAGTATAGAACCACGACCTAAAGCACCTTACTGTCAGTTCTAAAAGTCTGCAACATGAAAGTTGCAGCCCAGAAACGGGTCAAGACATGGAATATGCCGCAATGTAACACATAGAGAGAAATAATGAGTATTGGCTATACTACATGCATATTTGGCTGGTGGAAAGCTCTATGGTTACAGCTTTGCATAAAGCCAATTTTTCCCTATCGCAAAGGAATAAATTTGTTTAACTATCATGGTGGTTGTTAAACATTGAGAATGGTTGACAAGATCCTCAATCCCAATTAAAAGTACTCATTAAAAACCCAACAATATTAATTAGAGTAACATGTTGAGATTCACATGATATTCAAGTACTAGATACTCAAGATGTCCATAACCGGGACACGGCTAATCATGATTAGTTTATACACTCGCAGAGGTTTATGACTTTTCCCCACAAGACTCGATCGCCTCCGCTTGGTTTCTCGTGACTACATGGTGTTTGAGAGACGGATGACCGAGACATAGTCTTTAAGCATTTGCACCTTACGATGGGTAGACCGTACTCACCTACAACCCCTACATCAGCTAGTCTACCACCGTAAGAGTTCACACGACTTAATCAACTATGCCAGAGCCCATAATGGCTTGTGGCTGCACACGGAAGTTACTAGCATGAATGATCTTATGATCCCTTTGAGCCCGGGTGGCGGTCCAAGAAAACAGGCAAGTCCTGATAGAAACCAGTGCCTCAATCCACCCAGATGTGTGTTTGTTGCCACCTTAAATAAACCATTAATTTAACAATCTCACATCCGTCATGGAATACACTCACCCAATCCACGCCTACTAGCATAGCATAGCATAATAAGCAAACGTAGAAGTAACTCCCAAGGTTTCATAAGTAAAACAGTAATAGGTACTACCTCAATCTACTTCCCATCCCACAATTTATTTAGATCCTAATCATGCAAGTGTTTGAGGATTGATCTAATGCATAAAAACTGGTATGAGAAAGTATGATCAAAGTGTTACTTGCCTTGTCGATGATCCGCAAACCTAGAGATTCAAGTAACAAGCGGCGACCGGTGATCTATCGCAGACAAACAACAAGCATACAATAAGTACTCATCTAATGCACCGTAAATCTCAAATAAAAGATCTAACCAGAAAGTTCAACTTAAGAACCCTGGTTGCAAAAAGAATCGAATCAAATAAAGCAACGAAAGTCAAACGACGAAAGAAAACAACTCGGTTCTAGCAAGTTGAAACTAAGTCAAATTTTACAGTAGCAAAACTTTGTTTAAGTTGATTAGTCGAACGGCGGTTTCGAGATGAAACTCCAGCGCTTGAATCACCTGATTCCGATAAACGAGCGAGAAGATAGACTAGAAAGAAAATCGGATCTCAAATCGCTATCGAAAAATAGCGGAATAAACCGATGAGAAAGAAAACGACGAACGTTGAACGAACGGACGCTCATTAACCGGCAAACCGGTGATCACGTCATAGGACGAACGGTCCGCTAACGCCATAAACAAAACCGAAAGAAAACCGCGAGAAAACTGATCTAGGGTTTCGAAAGAAAACCAAACGAAAACCAATCTAGAAAACCGAATGAAACCGAACGATTTACTTAAAAACCGAACCGAGGAAAATAAAAGGTGACGCGCTGGGCTAGTACTCAAGAGGCGAGGGGCTCGGCGGCATAGCGGCGTTGGGTGGGGCGGCGGTAGCGCACTTGGCGGCGGCGGGCGGCGCGGCACTGGTGGCTGGCTGCAAGGAGGAGGAGAGGAGAGGAGAGGTGTTGGTTTGATGTGTTAGAGGGGGGTGCTTGGGTATTTATATTGGGGAGGGAGGGTTTTGCTTGGAGTAGGGACAAGAATTAGAGTAGGATTAGGAATCCTAGGAATAAAACGGAATAACGAACGGGTCCAAATCCTACTAGGATTTGTAAAAGAAAAGGAAACCGGGCGCCTCGGCTCCCTCGGTGCGGCGCGCGCTAGCGATGGCCTTGGCCTCCGGCCGCCGGTTGGTTACGGCTTGGGCCTTGGCCCAAGGCGCATGGCTCTCTTTTTTTAAATCGGTTTTACAAGAAAAATACAGAAAAAAATCTAAACGAACTCCAAAATTAATAAAGTAACTTTCCCCGACTCCTAAAATGAGTCTAACAAAATGAACTTTTACTCGAGGCCTAAAATGCAATTTTTGAAAACACGCTTTTTCCCTAAGGCAATAAACTCCGAGAAAATCCAAAATTTGATTTATTTATTAAATCTTCATTTTTCCTAAATTTTGGGAAAGTCATATTATTCTCTCTTATTTTGATATTGGAAAATATTTGAAGATAAAATAAATAAATCCAATGATCCTCTTTTCATAGTTTTGAGAGAACTCAAATAAAAAATTTCGAATTCTACAACTTCTCCGAGGGTCCTTGAGTTGCGTGAATTTCTAGGATCAACAAAATGCAAGAAAATATGATATGCATGATGACTTAATGTATAACATTCCAAATTGAAAATTTGGGATGTTACAGTTTAATGATTCTATTTGAGGATAGGAGTATTAAATATGCAGAGGCATTTAGTATGCAATGTTGAATAATAATTTTAGTAATTTTTAAGTAGGAAATGATAAGGTTTTGCATTGGTTTATACTAACCTATCTCACGAAGTTCTTGTTGAGTTTGTTGTGAATGAAGGTTTTGATAAAAGAGAAACCATGATATGAGAGGAATTAAGGAGACACAAAGTTCAAGCTTGGGGATGCCCAAGGCACCCCAAGATAATATTTCCGTAAGTCTCAAGCATCTAAGCTTGGGTATGCCCCGTAGGCATCCCACCTTTCTTCTTCAACAACTATCGGTTAGTATCATTGAGCCTAAGTTTTTGCTTCTTCACATGAGTCGTGCTATCCTTGCATTGTCATTTTATTTTGTTTTGCTTGCTGTTTGAATACAATACCAAGATCTGAAATTCCTAAATGTGGGAGAGTCTTCACATAGTTGCATAATAATTCACTACTCATTGATCTTCACTTATATCTTTCGGAGTAGTTTGTCATTTGCTCTAGTGCTTCACTTATATCTTTTAGAGCATGGTGGTAGTTTTATTTTGAAGAAATATATGAACTCTAATGCTTCACTTATATTATTTTGAGAGTCTTAAACAGCATGGTAATTTGAACGAAAACTATCATAGGAAGTGAATTGGATGCTATGATCAATTTGATACTTGATAATTGTTTTGAGATATGGAAGTAGTGATATTAAAGTCATGCTAGTTGGGTGATTATGAATTTAAAGAATGCTTGTGTTGAAGTTAGCAAGTCCCGTAGCATGCACGTATGGTTAAAGTTGTGTAACAAATTTGAAACATGAAGTGTACCTGGCTTGTGCATCCTTATGAGTGGCGGTCGGGGACGAGCGATGGTCTTTTCCTACCAATCTATCCCCCTAGGAGCATGCGCGTAGTGCTTGATTTTTGATGACTTCTAAAGTTTTGCAATAAGTATATGGGTTCTTTTGACTAATGTTGAGTCCATGGATTATACGCACTTTTACCTTTCCGCCTTTGCTAGCCTCTTCGGTACCGTGCATTGCCCTTTCTCACCTTGAGAGTTGGTGCAAACTTCGCCGGTGCATCCAAACCCCGTGATACGATACGCTCTATCACACATAAACCTCCCTATATCTTCCTCAAAACAGCCACCATACCTACCTATGTATGGCATTTCCATAGCCATTCCGAGATATCTTGCCATGCAACTCTCCACCGCCTCCGCTCATCATCATCATGACATACTTTACTTTTGTCATATTGCCACTGCATGATCATGTAGTTGACATCGTATTTGTGGCAAAGCCACCATGCATTATTTTTCATACATGTCACTCTTGATTCATTGCACCATCTCGCACATCACGGAGGCATTCATATAGAGGCATATCTTGTTCTAGTTTCGAGTTGTAATCCTTATGTTGTAATCAATAGAAGTGTGATGATCATCATTATTAGAGCATTGCCCAAAGAAAAAAAAAGAAAAAATAGAAAGGCCAAAAAGAAAAAAGAAAGGCCAAAAATAAAAAAAAAAAAAAGGGCAATGTTACTATCTCTTTTTCCACACTTGTGCTTCAAAGTAGGACCTTGTTCTTCATGTAGTGAGTCTCATATATTGTGCTTCAAAGTAACACCATGTTTTTCATATAGTGAGTCTCATAAGTTGTCTTTTTCATACTAGTGGGAATTTTTCATTTTAGAAATTGGCTTGTATATTCCTACGATGGGCTTCCTCAAATGCCCTAGGTCTTCGTGAGCAAGCAAGTTGGATGCACACCCACTAGTTTTCTTTTGTTGAGCATTTATAGCTCTAGTGCATCCGCTGCATGGCAATCCCTACTCCTCATGTTGACATCAATTGATGGGCATCTCCATAGCCCGTTGATTATCCTCGCCAATGTGAGACTTTCTCCTTTTTTGTCTTCTCCACACAATCCCCATCATCATATTCTATTCCACCAGAAAAGCTATATCCATGGCTCACGCCATGTATTGCGTGAAGGTTGAAAAAGTTTGAGATTATTTAAGTATGAAACAATTACTTGGCTTGTCATCGGGAGTATAGAAGTTGGGAACATCTTTGTGTGACGAAAATGAAGCATAGCCTAACTATATGATTTTGTAGGATGAACTTTCTTTTGCCATGCTATTTTGAGAAGACAAGATTACTTTGATTAGTATGCTTGAAGTATTACTATTTCTTTTATCAATATGAACTTTTATTTTGAATCATTTGGATCTGAACATTCATGCCACAATAAAGAGAATTACTTTGAGAATCATTTACCTACTCGAGGACGAGCAGGAATTAAGCTTAGATGCTTGATACGCCTCCAACGATCTATAATTTTTGATTGCTCCATGCTATATTATCTACTGTTTTAGGCAATATTGGGCTTTATTTTCCACTTTTATATTACTTTGGGACTAACCTATTAACCGGAGGCCCAGCCCAGATTTGTTGCTTTATGCCTATTTCAAAGTTTCGAGGAAAAGGAATATCGATTTGATTCAAAACGGAACGAAATCAATTGGAGAAGTTATTTTGGAAGGAAACCCACCGGATAGACTTGACTCACGTCAGAGATACGGAGGTGCTCACGAGGGTGGGGGCATGCCCCTCACCTCGTGGCCCCCGAAACTCCACCGACGCACTTCTACACCCATATATACCCACGATCGTAAAACTTCCGAACAGAAGATAGATCGAGTTCCGCCACCGCAAGCCTCTCAGAGCCACCAAAACCTCTCGAGCCCGCTCCGCACTCTGCCGGAGGGGGAACCCATCACCGTGGCCATCTTCATCATCCCGGCGCTTCCATGACAAGGAGGGAGTAGTTCACCCTGGGCTGAGGGTATGTACCAAGAGCTATGTGTTTGATCTCTCTCTGTGTTCTTGATTTGGCACGATCTTGATGTATCGCGAGCTTTGCTATTATAGTTGGATCTTATGTTTCTTCTCCCTCTACTCTCTTGTAATGAATTGAGTTCTCCCTTGAAGTAATCTTATCGGATTGAGTCTTTAAAGATTTGAGAACAGTTGATGTATGTCTTGTCGTATGATCTGTGGTGACAATGGGATATCACGTGATTCACTTGATGTATGTTTTGGTGATCCACTTATGGGTTCCACCCATGAACCTATGCATAGGGGTTGGCACACGTTGCCAGTGATTCTCCCAGAGAAACTTTGGGGCACTCTTTGAGGTTCTATGTGTTGGTTTGAATAGATGAATTGAGATTGTGTGATGCATATCGATAATCATGCCCATGGATACTTGAGGTGACATTGGAGTATCTAGGTGACATTAGGTTTTGGTTGATTTGTATCTTAAGGTGTTATTCCAGATTTAACTCTAGGGCTGTTTGTGACACTTATAAGAATAGCCCAACGGATTGATTCAAAGAATAACTTTGAGGTGGTTTCTGCACCCTACCATAATCTCTTCATTTGTTCTCCACTATTAGTGACTTTGGAGTGACTCTTTGTTGCATGTTGAGGGATAGTTATATGATCCAATTATGTTATTATTGTTGAGAGAACTTGCACTAGTGAAAGTATGAACCCTAGGCCTTGTTTCCTAGCATTGAAATACCGCTTACGCCACTTTTACCACTTGTTACCTTGCTGTTTTTATATTTTCAGATTACAAAACCTATATATACCATCCATATTGCACTTGTATCACCATCTCTTCACGAACTAGTGCACCTATGCAATTTACCATTGTATTGGGTGTGTTGGGGACACAAGAGACTCTTTGTTATTTGGTTGCAGGTTGCTTGAGAGAGACCATCTTCATCCTACGCCCCACGGATTGATAAACCTTAGGTCATCCACTTGAGGGAAATTTGCTACTGTCCTACAAACATGTGCACTTGCAGCCCAACAACGCCTACAAGAAGAAGGTTGTGTAGTAGACATCACATCGGCGCGATTCTCCCAGATGCCGACAAAGCGCCACCGGGAGCGATGAGACAAGGAGCCGGGCTGCCAGTGCGCCGGACGACATCACCATCGAAGCGACCATGATGGCCGCCCACGAGCGGTGGAGCGACCAGCGACTACCAGCCTCCCCAACAGAGCGAAAGGCGCGGTCCCCGCCACCGCTGATCATCCGAGTCTTGAGGCCGGCTTGGCCCCGAGAAGGAATCAGGAGAATGATGCCCGCCACCGGATCGATCACCTCAACCGATCCCTGGTGCTAGAAAAGAAGACGCGTTGGCCCGCCTTTGCTTCGCCCTCGCATCCGCTGCTGATCCTTTTCCAAAGGGTTCACGCCCCAAGAGATACGCCTAAATACACCGCCCGGAAGCCGAGGACTGGCTGGTCGACTACTCCACGGACGCCAAGATAGCAAACGGCAACAAGTGTGTTGTGTGAAGTATGTTCCGCCATGCTCCGTGGTACGGCCCGGACATGGCTGAATAGCCTCAAGACCCGCAGCATCAACAGCTTGATTTATTTCATCAAGCCTTCATCCGCAACTTCACCAAAGACGCATAAGCGGCCTCCCAAGTTTCGCCACCTCCTTAAAGGCCCAAGGCCTCAACGAGTCGAGAAGATATGCTACGGATACGCCTCCAACGATCTATAATTTATGAAGTATTCATGCTATTATATTATCCATCTTGGATGTTTTATGGGCTTTACTATGCACTTTTATATTATCTTTGGGACTAACCTATTGACCCAGAGCCCATCGCCAGCCTCGCTTTTTCCCTTGTTTCAAGTTTCAAGAAAAGGAATATCAAACGAGTCAAAACAGAATGAAACCTTCCGAGAAGTTATTTTTGGAAGGAAAGCAACCTAATAGACTTGAGTGCATGTCAGAAAGAACGAGGAGCCACGAGGTAGGGGGCGCGCCTCCACCCTCGTGGGCCCCTCATGGCTCCCCGACGATTTCTTCCTCCTATATATATCCATATACCATAAAACTTCGAGGAACAGAATAGATCGAGAGATCCGCCACGCAAGCCTCTCAGAGCCACCAAAACCAATCGGGACCCTGTTCTGCACCCCCCGAGGGGGAATCTCACCGTGGCCATCTTCATCATCCCCGCGCCTCCATGACGAGGAGGGAGTAGTTCACCGGGCTGAGGGTATGTACCAGAGCTATGTGTTTGATCTCTCTCTCGTGTTCTTGATTTGGCACAATCTTGATGTATCGCGAGCTTTGCTATTATAGTTGGATCTTATGTTTCTTATCCCCTACTCTCTTGTAATGGATTAAGTTTTCCTTTGAAGTTATCTTATCGGATTGAGTCTTTAATGACTTGAGAACACTTGATGTATGTCTTGCCGTATGATCTGTGGTGACAATGGGATATCACGTGACTCACTTGATGTATGTTTTGGTGATCAACTTATGGTTCCGCCATGAACTTATGCATAGGGGTTGGCACACGCTGCCTTGATTCTCCAAGAGAAACTTTGGGGCACTCTTTGAGGTTCTATGTGTTGGTTGAATAGATGAATCTGAGATTGTGTGATTCATATCGTATAATCATACCCACGGATACTTGAGGTGACATTTGGAGTATCTAGGTGACATTAGGGTTTCGTTGATTTGTGTCTTAAGGTGTTATTCTAGTACTAACTCTAGGGTTGTTTGTGACACTTATAGGAATATCCCAATGGATTGATTGGAAAGAATAACTTTGAGGTGGTTTCGCATCTACCATAATCTCTTTGTTTGTTCTCCGCTATTAGTGACTTTGGAGTGACTCTTTGTTGCATGTTGAGGGATAGTTATATGATCCAACTATGTTATTATTGTTGAGAGAACTTGCACTAGTGAAAGTATGAACCCTAGGCCTTGTTTCCTAGCATTGCAATACCGCTTACGCCACTTTTATCGCTTGCTACCTTGCTGTTTTATATTTTCAGATTACAAAAACTATATCTACCATCCATATTGCACTTGTATCACCATCTCTTCACGAACTAGTGCACCTATACAATTTACCATTTTATTGGGTGTGTTGGGGACACAAGAGACTCTTTGTTATTTGGTTGCAGGGTTATTTGAGAGAGACCATCTTCATCCCACGCCTCCCACGGATTGATAAACCTTAGGTCATCCACTTGAGGGAAATTTGCTACTGTCCTACAAACCTCTCAGATTTTGGAGGCCCAACAACGCCTATAAGAAGAAGGTTGTGTAGTAGACATCAATCTCTTTTCTCGGCGCCGCTGTCGGGAGGTTAGGAAGCGCACTCACACCCCGTCAACTAAGCTTTTTTCTCGCACCGCTGTCGGGAGGTGAGTGCTTGAAGGTATATCTTTATATCTTGCAATCGAATCTTTTAGTTTCTTGTTTTATCACTAGTTTAGTCTATAAAAGAAAACTACAAAAATGGAATTAAGGTTGCCTTATATGCTTCATCTTTTAATGTCTTTCGTGAGTATGATGGAAAGGAAAGTTGTGCCAAAGTGTTAGAAGAAGAATTACATAGAATTCTTGGCATAAAATATTTGAATGATGAGCATGATTGCAATGTTGTTAGTACGAATTCCTTGAATATCCATGATGCTAATGATATGCAAAGCCACAAGATTGGGGATGCTATGTTTGACAAAGATGATATTTTTTGTCCCCCAAGTTTTGATGAGCAAATTTATTATGATGAAAGCATGCCTCCTATCTATGATGATTATTGTGATGACATGTATGCTATAAAGAATAATGATAACCATGAAACTTGTCATCTTGATCTTAATTTTCAACCACATGATAGTTATTTTGTTGAGTTTACTCCCACTATTATTGATGAGAATAAATTTGCTTATGTGGAGAGTAATAAAATTTCTATGCTTGTAGATCATGAAAATAATTTTAGGTGCTGTCTATATTGTTGAAATCATTCATGATGCTACTGAAAATTATTATGAGGGAGGAATATATGCTTGTAGGAATTGCAATAATATCAAGTTTCTCTCTATGTGCTTAAAGTTTTAAAGTTATGTTTGTTTTGCCTTCCTATGCTAGTTGATTATTGTTCCCATAAGTTTTTGCTCACAAAATCCCTATGCATAGGAAGTGGGTTAGACTTAAATATGCTAGTCATATTCTTCATGATGCTCTCTTTATGTTTCAATTCTTACCTTTTATGTGAGCATCATTGAAATCATCATGCCTAGCTAGGGGCGTTAAACGTTAGCGCTTGTTGGGAGGCAACCCAATTTTTTTTAGTTTCTTGATTTTTGGTTCTGTTTAGTAATAAATAATCCATCTAGCTTCTGTTTAGATGTGGTTTTATGTTTTAGTTAGTGTTTGTGCCAAGTAGAACCTTTGGGAAGACTTGGGTGAAGTCTTTATGATCATGTTGTAAAAAACAGAAACTTTAGCGCCACGATATTAGCCAAAACTTTTTACTGAGAGTGACATTTAGTTGATTCTTTTGAAGATGATTACTAGACAAATTCCTCAGGTCTACCAATTTATTTTAGAATTTTCGGAGTTCCAGAAGTTTATGTTAGTTACAGATTACTACAGACTGTTCTGTTTTTGACAGATTCTGTTGTTCGTGTGTTGTTTGCTTATTTTGATGAATCTATGGCTAGTAAAATTGTTTATAAACCATAGAGAAGTTGGAATATAGTATATTTAACACCAATACAAATAAATAATGAGCTCATTACAGTACCTTGAAGTGGTGTTTTGTTTTCTTTCGCTAACGGAGCTTACTGTTTTCTCGTTAAGTTTTGTGTTGTGAAGTTTTCAAGTTTTGAGTAAAGATTTGATGGTCTATGGAATAAGGAGTGGCAAGAGTTTGCTTGGGGATGCCCAAGGCACCCCAAGGTAATATTCAAGGATAACTAAGCATTTGCTTGGGGATGCCCCGAAGGCATCCCCTCTTCGCCCTCGCTCATCGGTAACTTTACTTGAGCTATATTTTATTCACGACATGATATGTGTGTTGTTTGAAGAGTCATTTTATTTTCTTTATCATTGCTTTCTGTTATTTAGAATAATGCTTTGCATCTCTATTTTCAATAAAATGTCAAGGATAGCCTTTACCATGCTTATTTTGCAAGTATACATGTTGCTGTTTCAAAACAGAAAGTTTACCGCTGTTGCAAAAATTCCCTAGAAAAGTCAGAATGTGATAAAATGTTGAAACCTTTTGCATAATAAGCTTTGATAAATTCACTACAGTGGGAATGTTCTTTCATAATTTTTGGAGCTAGGTAAGTATGGATCTTGCTGCATTCTTTACAGACTGTCCTGTTTAGGCAGATTGTTGTTATGTTTGCATTGTTTGCATATGTTTGCTTGTTTAATTATTATATTTGAGGATAGGAGTATTAAATATGCGGAGGCATTCAGTATGCAATATTGAATAATAATTTTAGTGATTTGCTATAGTATAGTATGATAAGGTTTTTGCATTGGTTTATACTAACTTATCTCACGAGTCTTTGTTGAGTTTTGTGTGAACGAAGCTTTTGAGATTTAGGAAACCGTGATATGAGAGGAATTAAGGAGACACAAATTAAGCTTGGGGATGCCCAAGGCACCCCAAGATAATATTTCAAGAAGTCTCAAGCATCTAAGCTTGCACTACAAAAAAATACACTTCCGTGATGATACGTGTTTGTCACAAGAGGTCGCGCTTTTTGTCATGCATTTACATCCATGACAAATTTATGATAGATCTGTAACATCCCAAAATTCTAAATTTTGGAATGTTATATTAAATAAATAATTTGATTGTTTGTTTGATTGTTGAGTGATTAATTTACTAAAAGTGAGTGAATTCAAACTTTTTGAAAGTTAAATGAGAGGAATAAAAGGACTTTCCCAAACCTTCATTTTTGCTTTTATGCTTTTCATTAATTCAAATACTCTTCACCACAAAACCCTGGAGAGAAGATGACCTGACTTCTTCCATTTATTTAAATGACAAGGGTGTTGAAAATATTTGAATTTCATTTGGAAAATATTTCCAATTTGAAACTTTATGCAACTCAATGATTTTCACGAGAGAAGATAAAATGACTTCTTCAAATTAAATGAAATATGAGTTGGGAGTTTTAAAAGAATTAAATTCAAAGTTCTTTTGAATTTATTTCCAATTTGGAGTTATTTGAGTTTTATTCAAATTATTTTCCTCCAAAACAAAATATATGGAAAATAGGGTAACATGATTCCCTACATCAGAAAATTGAGAGAAATTAATTTGAAGTCATTTTGGTATTTTAAAATTATTTTTATTGGATTTTATTGGACCGGTAGCACTGTGTGAATTATTAAAATTTGTGTGTATTTTATTTGAAGCTAAAATAGTATTCATGTTGTAGAAAATCTTTTTCTGAAAATTTTGATATATTATATGCCTATATAAAATTTTATTTATTTTTGTTTTGTTGTCTCTGCAAAAAAAATCGCCATACTTCACCGGGCCAAGGGCCAAGGCCCAAGGCTGCCAGCCGGCCAAGGCCAAGGCCAATGCCCACGCAAGACAAAGGAGCCAAGAGGGAGCCGCCCTTTCCTTTTCCTTTTCCTTTCCTAGTAGGACTCTTTTCCTACTTCCGCTTATTCCGATTAGTTTCTAGATCTTTTCCTTTGTTTCCTAATCCTAGTCTATTTCTTGTCCCCTACCCCAAGGAAAACCCTCCTCCCTAATATAAATACCCAAGCACCCCCTCCCTCCAACACATCAAACCAACACCTCTCCTCTCCTCAGCAGAAGCAGCAGCAGTGCAGACCACCGGCCGCTTGCCACCGCCGCCAAGTGCTGCCGCCACCTCGACCTCTCCTGAGGTTTATATGATCTCCTCCCACCGCCCCGTGATCTCCTTTCCTCTAGGATCAACCGCAACATCGGATCCGATCTTCTTCCCCAACTCCGACGACTACTCCGTGAGATCCACGAAATCCTGTAATTCATTTTTTCAGAAAATAGCAATCTTAGAAAATTCATATCTTTTAGAGTTTTTAGTATTTTTGAGTGATTCCAATTGCTATGTGTCACAAATTTGCTGAAGTTTCTGTTAGTGTCTCTAGATTTCAAATTTGAGTAGTTTAAATTTGAATTTGATAAATTTTGTTCAGATTAGTATTTTGGCCATAACTTGAGTTTAAAAATAGGTTTTAATTAATTCTTTTTGCTCCTGGTCACTTGTGATATGTTTTAGCTGTAGGATTTAGTTTGATAATTTTGGAGTATTTTAAATTAGATTTTTAGTAAAAACAGTACTGTTTTGCTTATATAGTTGTTTTAGTTAGGTAATTATTGTTTTTAATTATTTTAGTTCATTCCTTTTGTAGATTTTCACTTGTTGTTATATGTTTATGTTTAGCTACAGTAGAGAAATTTTGTAGTTATTTATTAGTGTTTAGTTACTGTTTTTGTAATTGCTTGTTTAGTTCATAGTGATAGTGGATAAAAATAGTTTTATTAGTTTTAAAAGTAATTATTTTTCCACTTCAAGTTATATTGTTTTTGTTTCTGTTATTTGTGAACACATTAGTTGTTATGTTTATTTAGTATAGTTTATTAATGTTTTAATAAATGATTTGCTGTTATAGTTGTCTTAGTGTTTTGCTAGTTGCTATATTTGTTCTAGTATTCACTAGATGGTTATAGTAGTTTTATATTAGTTCTTTTTGTTAGTTAGTAAATTAGTAATTTATTTTCTGTTATTTTATTAGATTTATATTTTCTTTGCTGTAGAAAAAATATGAGAATAATTTAGTAATGTTATGTTAAGATTTGTGTGAGTTGGTCACCACTAGTTTTTCCTTGAATTTTTCTTTCAAGTTTTTCCTTTGGTTTTCGAATTTGGTTTTCTTGTTGCTTTTATTTTGATTGAGTATTGTTATGATTGATAGAATTGATTGCTAGGATGATTGCTTATATGATTGTCTGCTTAATATAGATTTTCAACGGAGTGACGATTAGTTCTACCAAGTCATTTTCCGACAGCGTTGTTATCTTCATCAAGTATTACCAGTGCAAGTTCACTTTGACCATGTTTTTCATACCTATGTGTTTTATTGCATCTAGTGTCATCTTTGCAACAAAGCCTCCAAAGAGTGATATTGAATTTTGTAGTTGAGTAGTATGCATGAGGTAGGAAACCATCACCCCTGCTACCAAGCCCGGACGATATTTTATTTTAATGCTACGCTATAGTAGACGGGTTTGGTATGAGTGCTCGGAGTGGTGTGAGAATGGAGGATCTACGCCAATGACGATTAACTCCATGATGGAATCTGCAAGGACTGATCTTCAAGGCCTCAAGACTTCAAGACTCGAGACAAGAATTCAATACACACCACTGGGTGAAGGATTTGTTGACGGGCACCTCGAGAAACCAGTGGTTGGCCGATACATGGAGAAGCGCCATGACATCTTGCGGAAAGCTTCACCTGCACTCAAAGAGACGGAAGAATACTTCATGCCCGAAGCTTACCCGGCAACCGCAAGTCACTATGGGCTCGCTTGGTTGACCTTAGTTGTGACTCGGGTGGGACGGTGCTAGCAGATGTAGAACTACGGTAGGATTGGATGAGCACCGATGCTGGTCGAGGAACTCTTCGAAGACCATGTTTCGGTCATCTTGTTCTCAAACACCTCAAGTGCGAGAACGTAAAGAGAGGGATCGAATCTTGGGGTAAAGTGTACAAACCTCCGCAGAGGGTTAAAACCTAATCGATTAGCCGTGTCCCCTGCACGGACAATTTGAGCATCCGGACTTGGATCTATCTCGAACTCTCAACACCGGACCGATAACTTAATTGTGGGCAACTTATGATGATTTGGGCTATGAGACATCGGTTGGCGGAACCATGTCATGATAGAAAACTCCATAGTACAGACTTCATTTATTCATTTGATGTAGGGAAAATAAATCAGCTTTACGCAAACAAAACTCAGATACAGAGCCACAAAGCCATACCGCATATAGTATAGTTTATCATCTGTTTTCTCTTATTGTGATCTTGCCGTACATTCAATGTAATCGATTTCTACACGGCTGCAACGTATCATGTTGCAGATATTTCCTCGACGAGTAAGAGTTACGATACAGGGTTACGGTTCACACTCAACCTGCCGATGGCGTTGATGGGACTCCACACCCGCTGTTGTTTCCACCGAGACTTATGAGGTACATATCAGTTTTACGTTATTTATACATGTGATTGCACTTTGATATATACATTGATGTACTGTGTGTGCCAAGATACCGATCCGTGGATGGCACGGATACACGAGGCTTGACCGCTCGAGGTCGGGTCGCCATGATATGGTATCGAGCTCATGTTGATCTGAGGACGGACCCTAGAAACCGGAAAGCCCTAGGACAGGAAATTTCTAAAACTTTATTTTCAAAAGACTCTTACTTTCATCTTTTCTGATTTTATCAAATAGACCCTCTCACCTCAAATAGTTAGAATATACCCTTTTCCTTTTGACCACATGAAGGATCAACTGCCGCCCAAGAAAGATATCGGACAACCGATGACCCCTTCAAAGTAACCAGGATTTCACCATGCATTAGAAGAGTTGAAGCTGCAACAATTGAAGACTCAAGACTTGAAGAATTTGAAGTTTTGAAGAATTATTTGACCTTTAGAGACCAAACCCTGTTGTACACCCACGTTAGATGCGATGATTTGTGAGCTGTCATTTGTTTGATGTTTTCCGACAGCCACAAAGTAAAACCCGCTTTTTTTTCAAAAATTATTGTTTGTATTGTGTGTATCTCTCTATCCAGCTCTCTCTTATCTCACCCTAAAACCCTTGGAGCCATAGATGATGAATGAAGAAGGACTGGTATTCTTCGGACCGATGACTCAGCTTGGAGTCGAGCTATGGATTCAAAACATGGAGGATCACTTGAGAAGAAAATGATTGCAAGGAAGTATGAGGTTCAATATGCTCTTCAGTATTTTACCGAGAGTGCTGCAACCTGGTGGAAAATGCATCAAGCCATACAAGGATTTAATGGAACAAGAACTTGGGAGGAATTCAAGAAGACCCTGTTGAGATCACGTCTCATCCGGAAGCACCATGATACACCAAGAAATAAACCTTGTGCCTGCAAGATTTATGGAGAAATAGGACACACCTGTGAGGAACACAAGGATGGATGCCCTCATTGTGAGGAGAAACACCCACCGAGGAATGCCCAACTAGTCGTGACTTGTTTCTTGTGTGAAGGAACCACCCACTACCCGACTCAAGGTCACATTTACTCCATGGTGCAACAAACTATTCAGAGCAGGAAGAAGGAATGAAAGAAGCCCTCCGAGAAGTTATGAAAGAACCTGTGATGAAGGAATGTGTTGAAGACCCTGATGGAGAAGGCCTCAACAGATTTTTACTCCAATGCCCGCTATTCATGTGGAGAAGAAGGACATTTTTACAAGATTGCACCAAGGAAAGAAAAGAGTATCCGGATACTTCCGATGAAGCAATGGAGTTTGATCCACGGGAATAGAACGCTTGATCGAACGAAGAAACCCGGAAGAGAAAACAAAGACACCCTCGTAACAACCCAATTTCTGCAAAGAGGGACAATAGTCATATTACCTGTTTTGAATGTAAGGACGCCGGGCATTATGCCAATCATTGTCTCGAAGGAAGCAAGGAACTCAAGAAGCAGCACCATCTCCAAGAAGCCCAAAGGCTTATCGAAAGTTATGTGTTTTCATTGCAAGGAAGCAGGACATTATGCTACTAAATGTCCCGACAAGATGAAAGCTGGAGTTGAGTAGTTGGAATTTTGATATTGGAAACAAGAGTAATAGAAAACAATTTCATGTTTATGAGTACAATAAGTTGAGTTATGTAATGGGTGCTCAGAGTTTGTAATGGATTCACGAAATCAATAAAGTTAAGGTGACATGTTTTCATATGTTTAATTGTAGGAGTTGTTACTCGTGAACAAAGATTTTGACCATTTTCGAGGATATGAGAAATATGGTCTATGGATGGATTTGTGAATTTCATTTTAGGTGGTAGTACCCGTGAAGAAGACTAGACTAATGGATAAGAAAATATATATTCCACGGACTGTAGTTCAAGGAAAAAAGTTGGAGTTTTGCTTTTGATATGATGGTATGAAGAAATAGAGTACTACCCGATTTAAAGGATGTGTAATATGGAACAAGAGAGTTACCCCAAGGATGAGTTAAAGCTGCACTAGTGTTGAAGTGGGCCATAACCCACAGGCCCAAGAATTAATAAGGATCAAGTACCCACCGGAGAAAGAAATTTTGGGAATAGACTACGATTTGATCAACCGACGATTCTATAGGAGTTTACGCAAAACCCGAGAGTTGTTAAGGAATGATAGATGTTTGTTTGGCTTGCGTAAACCATGGATTTATTCAACTTGGTTCGTCGACAAGAGAAATTCTGCAATGCTTGTGAGGATGACCGAGTGTTAGAATGCGAGATTCGCTAAACCATGTACAAGGTAATGATTTAAAAGGGATGGATTGATCACCATACCGACTTTCTCTTATTATTCGCTTTGCTATATGGGATGGTAAAATCTGAGTGACTTACCTATAGTAGAGAGACGACGATCAAAACCTTGTTTAAACCTTAGAAAGGTATAAGTATTTTTCCTTGTACACGGCAGTTGTTGCCAACCGTAGGTTATATACTGAGATCCAACCCCACCATTTTCCCCGCAGGAGAAACCATGAATTGTCGACCACCATGAGATTTTTGATAGTTGTTTAGTATTGGCGATGCATCTGCCGAGATGAAGACCCAGTCTCGGAAGAACCTTACCATGATGAAATGACACATGATATTGTGGAAAGGGTTATGCCTCACCGAAGAGTATCATGAAGGATTCATGCCAAGATATGAGAAGATCGACACCGCCAACCCTAAGGATGAAGTACATGAGTTTTGTCGAACATAACCATGCTTCTAAGTGTGGTAGCACACTAGACCATACAGATCAATGGATTTGCTAGAAGACCCCAAACCCTAACCCTTTTCTTGTTAGTTTCTTCAATCTCGGGACTAGATTCATTTTAAGTGTAGATTTGTAACATCCCAAAATTCTAAATTTTGGAATGTTATATTAAATAAATAATTCTGATTGTTTGTTTGATTGTTGAGTGATTAATTGACTGAAAGTGAGTGAATTCGAAACTTTTTGAAAGTTAAATGAGAGGGAATAAAAGGACTTTCCCAAACCTTCATTTTTTCTTTTATGCTTTTCATTAATTCAAATACTCTTCACCACAAAACCCTGGAGAGAAGATGACCTGACTTCTTCCATTTATTTAAATGACAAGGTGTTGAAAATATTTGAATTTCATTTGGAAAATATTTCCAATTCTGAAACTTTATGCGACTCAATGATTTTCACGAGAGAAGATAAAATGACTTCTTCAAATTAAATGAAATATGAGTTGAGTTTTAAAAGAATTAAATTCAAAGTTCTTTTGAATTTATTTCCAATTTGGAGTTATTTGAGTTTTATTCAAATTATTTTCCTCCAAAAACAAAATATATGGAAAATAGGGTAACATGATTCCTACATCAGAAAATTGAGAGAAATTAATTTGAAGTCATTTTGGTATTTTAAAATGATTTTTATTGGATTTTATTGGACCGTAGCACTGTGTGAATTATTAAAATTTGTGTGTATTTTATTTGAAGCTAAAATAGTGTTCATGTTGTAGAAAATCTTTTTCTGAAAATTTTGATATATTATATGCCTATATAAAATTTTATTTATTTTGTTTTGTTGTCTCTGCAAAAAAAAATCATCACTGCTACGCCGGGCCAAGGGCCAAGGCCCAAGGCTGCTAGCGGCCGGTCGCCAAGGCCAACGCCCACGCCACAAGACAAAGGAGCCAAGAGGGAGCCGCCTTTCCTTTTCCTTTTCCTTTCCTAGTAGGACTTTTTCCTACTTCCGCTTATTCCATTAGTTTCTAGATCTTTTCCTTTGTTTCCTAATCCTAGTCTATTTCTTGTCCCCTACCCCAAGGAAAACCTCCCTCCCTAATATAAATACCCAAGCACCCCCTCCTCCAACACATCAAACCAACACCTCTCCTTCCTTCTCGCAGCAGCAGCAGCAGCAGCACCACCGCCGCTGCCCACCGCCGCGCTGCCGCCGCGCCTCCTCGACCTCTCCCGAGGTTTATATGATCTCCTCTCCACCGTCCCGTGATCTCCTTTCTCTAGGATCAACCGCAACATCGGATCCGATCTTCTTCCCCAACTCCGACGACTACTCCGTGAGATCCACGAAATCCTGTAATTCATTTTTTTCAGAAAATAGCAATCTTAGAAAATTCATATCTTTTAGAGTTTTTAGTATTTTTGAGTGATTCCAATTTCTATGTGTCACAAATTTGCTGAAGTTTCTGTTAGTGTCTCTGAATTTCAAATTTGAGTAGTTTAAGTTTGAATTTGATAAATTTTGTTCAGATTAGTATTTTGGCCATAACTTGAGTTTAAAATAGGTTTTAATTAATTTTTTGCTCCTGGTCACTTGTGATATGTTTTAGCTGTAAGATTTAGTTTGATAATTTTGGAGTATTTTAAATTAGTTTTTAGTAAAAACAGTACTGTTTTGCTTATATAGTTGTTTTAGTTATGTAATTATTGTTTTTAATTATTTTTAGTTCATTCCTTTGTAGATTTTCACTTGTTGTTATATGTTTATGTTTAGCTACAGTAGAGAAATTCTTGTAGTTATTTATTAGTGTTTAGCTACTGTTTTTGTAATTGCTTGTTTAGTTCATAGTGATAGTGGATAAAATAGTTTTATTAGTTTTAAAAGTAATTATTTTTCCACTTCAAGTTATATTGTTTTTGTTTCTGTTATTTGTGAACACATTAGTTGTTATGTTTATTTAGTATAGTTTATTAATGTTTTAATAAATGATTTGCCGTTATAGTTGTCTTAGTGTTTTGCTAGTTGCTATATTTGTTCTAGTATTCACTAGATGGTTATAGTAGTTTTATATTAGTTCTTTTTGTTAGTTAGTAAATTAGTAATTTATTTTCTGTTATTTTATTAGATTTATATTTTCTTTGCTGTAGAAAAAATATGAAATAATTTAGTAATGTTATGTTAAGATTTGTGTGAGTTGGTCACCACTAGTTTTTCCTTGAATTTTTCTTTCAAGTTTTTCCTTTGGTTTTCGACTTGGTTTTCTTGTTGCTTTTATTTTGATTGAGTATTGTTATGATTGATAGAATTGATTGCTAGGATGATTGCTTATATGATTGTCTGCTTAATATAGATTTTCAACGGAGTGACGATTAGTTCTACCAAGTCATTTTCCGACAGCGTTGTTATCTTCATCAAGTATTACCGTGCAAGTTCACTTTGACCATGTTTTTCATACCTATGTGTTTTATTGCATCTAGTGTCATCTTCGCAACAAAGCCTCCAAAGAGTGATATTGAATTCTTGTAGTTGAGTAGTATGCATGAGGTAGGAAACCATCACCCTGTTACCAAGCCCGGACGATATTTTATTTTAATGCTACGCTATAGTAGACGGGTTTGGTATGAGTGCTCGGAGTGGTGTGAGAATGGAGGATCTACGCCAATGACGATAACTCCATGATGGAATCTGCAAGGACTGCATCTTCAAGGCCTCAAGACTTCAAGACTCGAGACAAGAATTCAATACACACTATCGGGTGAAGGATGGTTGACGGCACCGGAGAAACCAAGGTTGGCCGGGATGCATGGAGAAGCGCCATGACATCTTGCGGAAAGCTTCACCTGCACTCAAAGAGATGGAAGAATACTTCATGCCCGGAAGCTTACCTGTGCAACCGCAAGTCACTATGGGCTCGCTTGGTTGACCTTAGTTGTGACTCGCTGGGACGGTGCTAGCAGATGTAGAACTACGGAGATTGGATGAGCACCGACAAAGGGTCGAGGAACTCTTCGAAGACCATGTTTCGGTCATCTTGTTCTCAAACACCTCAAGTGCGAGAACGAAAGAGAGGGATCAATCTTGCGGGTAAAGTGTACAAACCTCCGCAGAGGGTTAAAACCTAATCGATTAGCCGTGTCCCCTGCTTTTTACAATTTGAGCATCCGACTTGGATCTATCTCTAACTCTCAACACCGGACCGATAACTTAATTGTGGGCAACTTATGATGATTTGGGCTATGAGACATCGGTTGGCGGAACCATGTCATGATAGAAAACTCCATAGTACAGACTTCATTTATTCATTTGATGTAGGGAAAATAAATCAGCTTTACGCAAACAAAACTCGATACAGAGCCACAAAGCCATACCGCATATAGTATAGTTTATCATCTGCTTTCTTATTGTGATCTTGCCGGTACATTCAATGTAATCGACTTACACGGCTGCAACGTATCATGTTGCGATATTTCTCGACGAGTAAGAGTTACGATACAGGTTACGGTCTACACTCAACCCGCCGATGGCGCTGATGGGACTCCACACCCGCTGTTGTTTCCACTGAGACTTATGAGGTATATATCAGTTTTATGTTATTTATACATGTGATTGCACTTTGATATATACATTGATGTACCGTGTGCCAAAGATACCGATCCGTGGATGGCACGGATACACGTAGGCTTGACCGTTCGAGGTCGGGTCGCCACGTAATCAAGATAGTCATACCAGTTGTTGTAGAAGTTTTCCATGACATTACCAAAATTATCATCACGAAGTGTCCACTTCCATGACGATAAATCGCGCGCCACGTAAGTGCTTTCGCCAAGGGTGACCGACACGCGGCATCCACCGTAACGGAATGCCGCGTTATCGGGTCGGGTTTTGATCCGATAACCCGTTATCAGCCCCGACCAATGGGGATTTTCCACGGTAAAATCATCATTGGTCGGAGGAAATACGTGTCGGCTCACCGCTGGAACAGATGTCATCCACTCATTGGATGTATACGCTTATGATACGTCGACATGGCACGCCCAACAGAGGCCCATTCTCGTGAAAAGGCCGCCCGCTTGACTTTGTCAAAAGGTGGCGGCCCGCCCATGTAAATCCCGTTAACGGCCTGCTCGCATATAGCCCATTTACGCCCGCTAACCCAAGGCCCGCTACACCCTATCCGAATTAGGTCCAAGACGCTATCCGGCCACTCAATATGATTCCAAATTGCTTACTTCGCCCATGTATGGCCCATGACGCCTTTCGCCCATATGAGGCCCTATGTAACTTTTGGCCTATTAATGGCCCGTAGAAACTGGCTCGTAATGAACAAAGGTATTACTTTACACCCATTAACGGCTGGTGGTGAAAC
This sequence comes from Aegilops longissima, assembly GCA_021605205.1. Lineage (NCBI taxonomy): Eukaryota > Viridiplantae > Streptophyta > Magnoliopsida > Poales > Poaceae > Aegilops > Aegilops longissima. The sequence continues at coordinate 22,655 of JAHIAM010006637.1, read as the reverse complement.
TGGCCCGTAATGAACAAAGGTATCACTTTATACCCATTAAGGGCCCGTTATTCCGTAGGGCCGCTTCCAGCCCATGTTATCTTTCGCCTTCTCGTAGCCCATTTATTCTGGGCTCATTTCCAGATTCGCTTACTTACGCCCGCATCGCTATTTTCGCTTATGGGCCAAATTCAGCCTGTGGTTATAGTCGGCCCGCTTGTGGTCCGTTAACACATTGGGCCGCTTTCATAGCATCATGAAATATGGCCTATTAACGATGGCCCGTTATGGTCGGCCCATGAACGGACGATTCCAACTCTAGCCCGCTTATTTACCATAATGCGCCTCGTTATTGGCCCATGTTTGGCCAATCGATCATACCGCCCGTGATAAGGCCCATTGATGATACGCCCATAGAAGGCCCATTGTTTCACGGCCCGTAGAAGGCCCATCGCTTTCACGGCCCGTAGAAGGCCCATCGCTTTACGGCCCGTAGGAGGCCTAGTGTCACTACAAAGAATATTAGCCCATGGTTATTGTGGCCTAGTTTTTAAAAATAGGTTATTGCAACCACTAGCAAACCGCGAAAAGAACCGCAATGACTACAAGCAAACAAATAAACAAGACAACAAGGAAATAAATAAGCAAGCAACTTACGCTTAGGCTATCACGGCTATCACACATATTACATCCACTGGCATCAAAGTTCGCCACCAAAGGCAAATAAACGCTACCGACAAAAGAATATACAAAACTGAGAGCACTTAAGAAGGCACTAGGCCTCGCCAGTCGGGCCCCCAAACAGTCAAGAAGCTGAGTAGACCTCAGCCAGTCAATGATAGATGCATCAACACTAGATTTAAGGCATGATGGTGCGACGGCAGTCCTCCTCGACATCTTCATTGCATCTTTGACTTCAAGTCGGAGCTGAGCTGAAGCAAGCCTTCCGCTTTAAGTTGAGACTCAAGAAGTCGAATCGATTGAGGCAAATCGCACAAAGGTTGTCTCACACCTGCCGGTGAGTAGCTTCAACTCACCGCCTTCATCAAGACAGACCTTGGGGTCATCTCGCTGTCCTCAAGATGGTTTGGCTCACTATCTTCCCTAAAGTTCTACTCGGCGAAGAGATACGACTCGAAAGAGAAACAAGGAGACACGTAATGGTTTCACAATTATATAGGCAAATAAATGGATCTGTTTCAAGATATGAACATGTTTTTACAACTACAATTTGAAATCGTAGTTGTTGCAAACATCCAATCAGATGTAAACAGCAAAGCAAACATCAAGGAGGCAATGATGCCTATCCAAATCTATACTAGAACAAAGTTTGAAGGCTTGAGAAGGATGAACTTACATTACATGTTAACACGGGCTGGACAAAGCCCTTCTCCATGTTGATGGAAGGATAATTCAATAAATTCCCAAAGAAAATTCTTTATAAGCTGCCATTATTCTACATTTTGCAAAGAGTAAATATAGATCAAATAATATTGGAAGAAACAGAGGATAATGAAGCTCAAAAGTGATCGATGATACATAATCAAATAGTAATTAATTAAGTACAGCTACAAGGATAAAGGGAAAGAGGTAATCGACAAGAGCAATGCAGAGCCCATTATTGTTTTGAGATCGATGATCCTTTGAGCAAGGAGATTCATCTGAAATTAGTTTTCATACAAGAGAGAAGGTAAGGCACAAGCAGAAATTTAGGAGTTCAAATTTTGAATTGATATCATAGATAAGACTGACGCTGGCTCCCAGCAGTTCTAATAGGGTTTGGCCACCGGAGTAGGGGTAAAGTGTGATACAGCTTGGGCCTGTGTTTTCTGTGGCTGCTGATCTATCTGATTTAACAGTACCACTACCTTTTCCAAATACCTAGTTTGTACTCCTTGAGGATCTGCACTCACCCTCTTCCTTTTGGACATCTATCACGAAAGAACAACATTTGACTCGAAAACATAGTGTGACGACACATGGAATAGGTACGTAAAATGGATAGTTATGGCATATACTCATATACGATGCTTAAACTAAGAAGATGGTGTAACAAAGTAGAAGAAATGCAAGAGGTCGATGCAAAATATGTGCACCAATACAACTTTGCAAAGTTAGAGCAAGCACCTTGATGGGTGAATAAGATAGGCCATCCTCCACCATGCCAAGTTTGTTAGCCAAAGGATCATTCCGCAATATTCCTCTCGGCGCCCATTCTCATATTCATTTTGATAATGTTCAATATCCGACATGCATGAAAACATAAAACAAGTGAGATTTTCTTTGTAATGCGTATGATTCTAATCCAATAGTGCCTCCCCAGAAACCCCTTTGTGCTATCTCTCGCAATTTTTTAAAAGATGCCATGCATGATGTAATTTGTTGTGTGCATTAATATAATGTGGCCTACTACTCAAAATATGAGAGCTCCGTATGATGACACTTTGCAGATGATAGCTTCAACATATAGTAAAGAAGAACAAGTCGACCTGACCGACAGATTCAAAATATACTAAGGAGAACAACTCGACCGACCAATGACCGCAAGAGAAGAGTATCATCTTAAAGAAGAGCGAAGAGCAAGCAGATTGAAGATATTACAAGTGTTTCAATGCAATGTTGGTTGGCCACCCATGATGAACCAGAGCGCATGAGAAATACTATTCTTTCCAGCCTCCATATGTGGCTCACATGCATTTTGAAACTAAAGTAGGAACATTTAGCTAACCAATTAAATATCTCTCGTTTTACTAATATCAGCAATGATATCGATATGAATTTGTACAACTAAGCTTGTTTAGCTCGATGGGTGGAGCAGTGGTATTACGATTACTAACCACATAGGATGATTGTGGTCATCATAAAATGGGGAAAACATAAGCATGATCAAGACAAGGTTGACCATGGCAAGGGATGGCAGATCTGAAGTCGCAAATCACAAGAAGGGTAGTTAGCAACCGATGTTTGCTTTGAAATAACTACTAAGATTTGGTATGGACAAGAAAGTACGGTCAACAAGTGACAAAGAAATGCAATTATGTTGTCTCTATATGTCGCGACATGCATTTGGAAACTCAAGGGACCTTTAGCTAACCAATTAAATGTGTCGGTTAACTAATATCAAGATTATATCACAATCATATTTGAACAACTAAGCTTTCAAATTCGAGTGTTGTGTTGTTTAGCTTGAAGGGTGGAGTAATGCTAGTACGACGTAAAGCACCTACGGAGATCATAATAGAGTAGATAAAAGGGGAAAACCCTAAGCATCAAGAGAAAAATCAGGAAAGTGGAACTAGCTGGACCAAAGGGTGGCGACATGCTTTTCAAAACAAATACAGAACATTACGTGACCAATTAAACGCTCTTCGCTTTAGTGATACGAGCATCATATCGATTCAGATTTGAACACGTAAGCTTTGGGTTGAGGTCTTGAGGAGCAGTGCTAGCACGACACTAAGCACCTATGATGATGGTAGTGAATATAAAGGGGAAACCATAAGCTTTACGAGTATAGTGCCCGTGCTATGGCGGACTCAAGGTGCAAACCGACAAAGCTACTTCGAACCATTGTTTGCTTTCAACTAGCCACTACGATTTGGTACGGATAAGAAAAGTACAGTAAACAAATTACGATCTATTTTCCGGGTGAGATCAATAACTTAAGAACATATGGAAGAGTACCACCTATCTTGCGACGCCGTGTAGGCCTATGTTGATACGTTGAGGGTGCTGCGGGTGCGATGGCTGTCAGCGGCAAGAAGACTTTAGACGGCAGACGGCCGGGTCGGGGGATATATCCTGTTGACGTGGACGAGGCGGTCGTAGGAGCGGCAACGACAAGGTGGACGACGGCGCCGATGAAGCGAGAGGAGGCGATGAAAGGATCCTGGTCCAGCGCAGGATGAGAGACGCCCATCTCTTGCAAAGGGACGACGGGTAGGGGTAGCGGTTCAAGCGAGGTGGAGGATGAGGTGTCGGACGGAGGAGGCTGGTCAGCAGGCGGAGGTTGTCGTGTCACCGACGGTGTATGAATGGGGAAATGGAGGGAAGGGGGGCGATCTCAAACTTTGGGACGCGCTTCTCTGAAATGGGGGAAAGTTAAGAACTTATACCCCGCTTAAAATTTCAGACATCGCGCGGTTGGGGATAGGACGGTAATCTCAAGATCTCCCAAATATTTGCCGTAACTATTTCGTGCAAGGAGAGGGTGTTTTGTCACCACGGTTGGCGCCCACGGTGTATGAACGGGTCGATGTAGGGCGGTTGTGTCACGCCCGATGGAAGTTACACATCTGCCCCTATTTAAAATATTAGCCTACATCGATTTCGGACGAGGAGAGTTTGCTTTGCCACCCACCGTGTGTGAATGGGGAAATGGAGGAAGAGACACATGTCTTTCGGACGAGCTTGAATCAAATGTGTTTTGTCACCCACGCTTACGCCCACCGTGTCCGAATGGGCTCAAAGGCCGTCGTGTCACGCCTCGATTGAAGTTACTAGTCTACCCCTATCGACAAAGCAGTGTAAATCCAATGATAAGGATGTCAAGTGTCGTAGTAGACAGTAATTTCCATCTCGCAAACACTTGCTTCGGGCAGCCCACAAATTATAGTGGGTGTTTAGCCGCTTGCTCAAAACTTGGGAGAATTAGCATTCACGCTTGCCTCGGACCTCGCAAACTAAATTCAAATCCAGTTTGTATTCGACACTTAATATCCACATATACTTATATGTTTTGTTATTTATTTCTTCAAAACCACAACAAAGATTTATTCCACCTTTATATATGATTATGATTTAGAAATGTCGTGATCTTCAATTCAGTAGGTTGGATACACTCGATTCAAACAGTTATTTCATCCAATACAATATGCTCACACGAAAAACAGTTCACCTTATGTCAATCATACAAGTACCGAGGATTACCTCACCTAAAAATTCAGATCACATAACACATGGACAACATGGAATTCTGTACAACATAGGGGATCTTGCAACATAATCCATTCAGAGACATGACACAACATGCAAGTACAATAATCTAATGACATTTTCAACTGGTATCTAAAGAAGAACCTGTTGGAAATATGCCCTAGAGGCAATAATAAATTAGTTATTATTATATTTCCTTGTTCATGATAATCGTTTATTATTCATGCTATAATTGTATTGACTGGAAACAGCAATACATGTGTGGATACATAGACAACACCATGTCCCTAGTAAGCCTCTAGTTGACTAGCTCGTTGATCAATAGATGGTTACGGTTTCCGACCATGGACATTGGATGTCATTGATAACGGATCACATCATTAGGAGAATGATGTGATGGACAAGACCCAATCCTAAGCCTAGCACAAAGATCGTAGTTCGATGCTAAAGCTTTTCTAATGTCAAGTATCGCTTCCTTAGACCATGAGATTGTGCAACTCCGGATACCGTAGGAATGCTTTGGTGTGCCAAACGCCACAACGTGAATCGGGTGGCTATAAAGGTACACTACGGGTATCTCCGAAAGTGTCTCTGGGTGGCACGAATCGAGACTGGATTTGTCACCCGCAGACGGAGAGGTATCTCGGCCCACTCGTAGGACATCATCATATCAGTACAATGTGATCAAGGAGTTGATCACGGATGATGTGTTACGAACGAGTAAAGAGATTTGCCGGTAACGAGATCGAACAAGGTATCGGGATACCGACGATCGAATCTCGGCAAGTATCGCATCGATAGACAAAGGGAATTGTATACGGATCGATTGAGTCCTTGACATCGTGGTTCATCCGATGAGATCATCGTGGAACATGTGGGAGCCAACATGGGTATCCAGATCCCGCTGTTGGTTATTGACCGAGAACGCCTCGGCCATGTCTGCAGGGTTCCCGAACCCGTAGGGTCTACACACTTAAGGTTCTGGCGACGCTAGGGTTATAAAGGAAGCTTGTATGTGGTTACCGAATGTTGTTCGAGTCCCGGATGAGATCCCGGACGTCACGAGGAGTTCCGGAATGGTCCGGAGGTAAAGATTTATATATGGAAGTGCTGTTTCGCCATCGGGACAAGTTTCGGGTTATCGAGATTGTACCGGGACCACCGAGGGGTCCCGGGCCCACTGGTGGGGCCACCTGCCCCGGGGGCCACGTGGCCCTAGGTGGTGCGCTTAGGCCTGCATGGGCCAAGGGGAACCAGCCCCAAGAGGCCCATGCATGAAACACATGGAGAGGAAGAGTCCATAGAGGGAAGGCACCTCCGAGGTGCCTTGGGAGGATGGACCTCCCCTCTGGCCGCACCCTCCCTTGGAGGAGGGGGCAGGCTGCGCCCCTCTCCCTTGCTCCTATATATAGTGGAGGGAGGAGGGCATCCACACCGAGCCCCGGCGCCTCCCTCCCTCCCGTGACACCTCCTCCTCTCCCGTAGGTGCTTGGCGGCCCCGCAGGATTGCCACGCCCTCCACCACCACCATGCCGCTGTGTTGCTGCTGGATGGAGTCTTCTCAACCTCTCCTCTCTCCTTGCTGGATCAAGGCATGGGAGACGCCACCGGCTGTACGTGTGTTGAACGCGGAGGTGCCGTCTGCTCGCACTTGATCATCGGTGATCTGAATCACGACGAGTACGACTCCATCAACCCTGCTCACTTGAACGCTCGCTTAGCGATCTACAAGGGTATGTAGATGCACTCTCCTTCCTCGCTAGTTTCTCCATAGATAGATCTTGGTGACACGAGGAAAATTTTGAATTTCTGCTACGCTCCCTACAAAGGGCATCATGAGCTAGGTCTATTGCGTAGATTCTTTGCACGAGTAGAACACAAAGTAGTTGTGGGCGCTGATGATGTTCAATATGCTTACCGCTACTAGTCCAATCTTGTTTCGACGGTATTGTGGGATGAAGCGCCCGGACCGACCTTACACGCATTTCCACGTGAGACAGTTCCACCGATCGACATGCACTTGGTGCATAAGGTGGCTAGCGGTGCCGCCTCCCACTTTAGTCGGAACGGATTCGATGAAAAGGGTCCTTATGAAGGGTAAATAGCAATTGGCATATCACGCTGTGGTTTTGCGAGGTAAGAAACGTTTGCTAGAAACCCATAGCAGCCACAGAAACATGCAAACAACAATTAGAGGACGCCTAACTTGTTTTTGCAGGTATGCTATGTGATGTGATATGGCCAAGAAGAATGTGATGAATGATATGTGATGTATGAGATTGATCATGTTCTTGTAATAGGATTCACGACTTGCATGTCGATGATTATGACAACCGGCAGGAGCCATAGGAGTTGTCTTTATTTGTTGTATGACCTGCGTGTCATTAAACAACGCCATGTAATTACTTTACGCTATTGCTAACCGCAGCCATAGTAGTAGAAGTAATAGTTGGCGAGACAACTTCATGAGGACACGATGATGGAGATCATGATGATGGAGATCATGGTGTCATGCCGTGACGATGATGATCATGGAGCCCCAAGATGGAGATCAAAGGAGCAAAATGATATTGGCCATATCATGTCACTATATAATTGCATGTGATGTTTATTATGTTTATGCATCTTGTTTACTTAGAACGACGGTAGTAAATAAGATGATCCCTTACACAAATTTCAAGAAGTGTTCTCCCCGACCGCAATCGCTGCTACAGTTCGTCGCTTCTAAGCACCACGTGATGATCGGGTGTGATGGATTCTTACGCTCACATACAACGGTGTAAGACAGATTTACACAGCAAAAACACTTGGGGTTAACTTGACGAGCCTAGCATGTGCGCATATGGCCTCGAACACAGAGACCGAAGGTCGAGCATGAGTCGATGGTAGATACGATCAACATGAAGATGTTCACCGATGATGACTAGTCCGCCTCACGTGATGATCGGACACGCCTAGTTGACTCGGATCATGTAATCACTTAGATGACCAGAGGGATGTCTATTCGAGTGGGAGTTCATAAGATGAACTTAATTATCTTGAACATAGTCAAAAGACCTTTTGCAAATTATGTCGAAGCTCGCGCTTTAGTTCCACTGCTTAGATATGTTCCTAGAGAAAATATAGTTGATAGTTGAAAGTAGCGATTATGCGGATAGTAGAAAACTTATGTCCTTAATGCACCGCCAAGGTGCTGAACCCCAAACGCTGCTTGTGGATGTTGCGTAACATCGGACATACACGCTTTGATAACTACATGATAGTTAAATTAAACGGTTTAGAGTTGAGGCACCAAAGACGCCAAACGTCATGAACATATGAGATGTTTCGAGGGCTGAATTGGGATTTCAGGTCGTGCCCACGCCAAGAGGTATGAGACCTCCGACGCATTTTCTTAGCCTGCAAACTAAGGGAGAAAAGCTCAATCGTTGAGCTTGTGCTCGATTGTCCGAGTGCAACAATCACTTGAATCGAGGGAGTTGATCTTCCGATGAGATAGTGATGTTTCTCCATAGTCATTGCCACCAAGCTGCTAGAGCTTCGTGATGAACTATAACATATCGGGATAAATATGATGGTCCTGAAGTATTCGCGATGTTTGACACCGCGAAAGTAGAAATCAAGAAGGAGCATCAATTGTTGATGGTTGGTGAAACCACTAGTTTCAAGAAGGGCAAGGGCAAGAAGGACACTTCATGAAACGACAAATCAGTTGTTGCTCCAAAGAAGAAACCCAAGGTTGAACCCAAACCCGAGACTAAGTGCTTCGTAATAAGGGGAACAGCCATCGGAGCAGAATTACCCTAGATTCATGGTAGATAAGAAGGCAGGCAAGGTCGATAGAAGTATATTTGATATACATTATGTTAATGTGTACTTTACTAGTACTCCTAGTAGCACCAGTGGTATTAAGATACCGGTTCGTTGCTAAGTGTTAGTAACTCAAATAAAAGGCTACGGAATAAACGGAGACTAGCTAAAGGTGAGTCGACGATATGTGTTGAAGTGTTTCCAATTTGATGTGATCAAACATCGCTACGCCCTTCTACCATCAAGATTAGTATTAAACCAGAATTATTGTCATTTGGTGTTTATGCTGAGCATAGACATGATTGGATTATGTCTATCGCAATACGGTTATTCATTTAAGGAGAATAATGGTTACTCTATTTATTTGAATAATACCTTCATGGTCTTGCACCTAAAGAATGGTTTATTGAATCTCGATCGTAGTGATACACATTTTCATGCCAAAAGTATAAGATAGTAATGATAATACCACTTACTTGTGGCACTCGCCATGTAAGTCATATTGGTGTAAACGCATGAAGAAGCTCCATGTTGATGGATCTTTGACTCACTCGCTTTTGAAAGATTGAGACATGTGAACCATGTCTATTGGTGTATATGCATGAAGAAACTCCATGCAGATGGATCGCTTGGACTCACTTGATTTTGAATCACTTGAGATATGCACATGGGCAAGATGACCTAAAAGCCTCGGTTTCAATAAGATGGAACAAGATAGCAACTTGTTGGAAGTAACACATTTTGATATGTGCAGTCCAATGAGTGCCGAGGCATGCAAAGGAATATCGCTATGTTCTCGACTTCACAGATGATTCGAGTAGATACTGAGTATATTTACTTGATGAAGCACGAGTCTGAATTATTGAATGGTTCAAGTAATTTCAGAGTGAAGTTGAAGATCTTCGTGACAAGAGGATAGAATGTCTGTGATATGATCATAAGAGATGAATGTCTGTTACGAAGTTTTGGCACACAATTAAGACATTGTGCAAATTGTTTCACAATTAATACCGCCGAACACCATAGTGTGATGGTGTCCGAACATCATAGTTGCAACCTATTGGATATGGTGCGTACTATGATGTCTCTTATCGAATTACCACTATCGCTCATGGGTTAGGCATTAGAGACAACCGCACTCACTTTAAATAGGGCACCACGTAATTCGCTGAGATGACACCGTATGAACTATGGTTTAGAGAAACCTAAGCTGTCATTTCTTAAAGGTTTGGGGTAACGACGCTTATGTGAAAAAGTTTCAGGTTGATAAGCTCGAACCCAAAGCGACAAAATGCATCTTCATAGGACACCCAAAACAGTTGGGTATACCTCCTAATTCAGATCCGAAAGCAATAGGGATTGTTTCTTGAATCGGGTCCTTTCTCGAGAAAAGTTCGCCTCAAAAGTTGAGTGGGAGGATGGTGGAGACTTGATGAGGTCATTGAACCGTCACTTCAACAAGTGTGTAGCAGGCACAGAAGTTGTTCCTGTGGCACCTACACCAATTGAAGTAGAAGCTATGATAGTGATCATGAAGTTTCGGATCAAGTCACCGACGCACTGAGGGTGACAAGGATGCGATTTACTTCAGAGTGGTACAGAATCATGTCTTGAAGGTCATGTTGCTAGACAACAATGAACCTACGAGCTATGGAGAAGCCGATGGTGGGCCCAAATTCACAAATGGTTAGAAACCATGAAACCGAGGTAGGATCCATGTATCAAGACAAAGCATGGATTTGGTGGACTTGCCCGATGATCGGCAAGCCATTGAAATAAATGGGTCTTTAAGAAGAAGACGGACATGGACGGTAATGTCACCTTCTATGAAGCTCGACTTGTGGCAAAGAGTTTTTCACAAGTTCAAGGAGTTGACTACGATGAGATTTTCTCATCCGTAGCGATGCTTAAACCGTCGGAATCATGTTAGCATGAGCTGCATTTATGAAATCTGGCAGATGGATGTCAAAATGAGTTTCCTTACCAGCCAGAAGGAAAGGTTGTATGTGATACAATCGAAAGTTTTGTCGATCCTAAGGATGCTAAAAGGTATGCTGGCTCCAGCGATCCTTTCTAAGGACCGGAGGAGCATCTCGAGTTGGAATATGCACTTTGATAGGATGATCAAAGATTTTGGGTTTATACAAAGTTTATGAGAAACTAGTATTTCCAAAGAAGTAAGTGGGAGCACTATAGAATTTCTGATGAGTATATGTTGTTGACATATTGGTGATCGAAATGATGTAGAATTTTCTCAAAGCATATAGGGTTAAAGTGTTTTCAAGTGAAAACCTGGATTAAGTTACTTGAACGTTGAGCATCAAGATCTATGAGGATAGATCAAAAACGCCAATAGTACTTTCAAATGAGCACATACCTTGACGAATCTTGAAAGTGTTCAAGATGGATCACCAAAGAAGGAGTTCTTGCCTGAGTTGTAAGGTATGGAGTTAAGAGTTAAAAGCTCGACCACGGCAGAAAAGAGAGAAAGGACGAAGGTCGCCCCTATGCTTCGTATATAGGCTCTATAGTATGCTATGCTGTGTATCGCACCGAAGTGTGCCTTGCCATGAGTCACTAAGGTACAAGAATGATCCAGAATAGATCATTGACAGCGGTCAAAATTGTCCTTGGAGTAAATAAGGACATGTTTCTCAATTATGGAGGTGATAAAGAGTTCGATGTAAAGGGTTACGCCGATGCAAGCTTTAACACCTATCCGAGTGACTCGAGTAGCAAACCGGATACGATAGTGGAGCAACTATTTGGAATAGCTCCAAGTGGAGCGTGAAAGCAGCATTTACAATATGACATAGAGAATTGCGGCACACATGGATCTGAAAGGTTCGCACCGCTGACTAAAACCTCTCTCACAAGCAAAACATGATCAAACCCCGTAACTCATTGAGACTTAATCACATGGTGATGTGAACTAGTTTAAGACACTAGTAAACTTTTGATGTTAGTCACATGGCGATGTGACCTATCGCTGTTAATCACATGGCGATGTGAACTAGATTATTGACTCTAGTGCAAGTGGGAGACTGTTGGAAATATGCCCTAGAGGCAATAATAAATTAGTTATTATTATATTTCCTTGTTCATGATAATCGCTTATTATTCATGCTATAATTGTATTGACCGGAAACAGCAATACATGTGTGGATACATAGACAACACCATGTCCCTAGTAAGCCTCTAGTTGACTAGCTCGTTGATCAATAGATGGTTACGGTTTCCTGACCATGGACATTGGATGTCATTGATAACGGATCACATCATTAGGAGAATGATGTGATGGACAAGACCCAATCCTAAGCCTAGCACAAAGATCGTAGTTCGATGCTAAAGCTTTTCTAATGTCAAGTATCGCTTCCTTAGACCATGAGATTGTGCAACCCCGGATACCGTAGGAATGCTTTGGTGTGCCAAACGCCACAACGAATCGGGTGGCTATAAAGGTACACTACGGTATCTCCGAAAGTGTCTGGGGTGGCACGAATCGAAATCGATTTGTCACTCCGTGACGGAGAGGTATCTCTGGCCCACTCGGTAGGACATCATCATATCAGTACAATGTGATCAAGGAGTTGATCACGGATGATGTGTTACGAACGAGTAAAGAGATTCTTTGCCGTAACGAGATCGAACAAGGTATCGGATACCGACGATCGAATCTCGCAAGTATCGCATCGATAGACAAAGGGAATTGTATACGGATCGATTGAGTCCTTGACATCGTGGTTCATCCGATGAGATCATCGTGGAACATGTGGGAGCCAACATGGGTATCCAGATCCCGCTGTTGGTTATTGACCGAGAACGCCTCGGTCATGTCTCGCGGTTTCCGAACCCGTAGGGTCTACACACTTAAGGTTCGATGACGCTAGGGTTATAAAGGAAGCTTGTATGTGGTTACCAATGTTGTTCGAGTCCCGGATGAGATCCCTGACGTCACGAGGAGTTCCGGAATGGTCCGGAGGTAAAGATTTATATATGGAAGTGCTGTTTCGCCATCGGACAAGTTTCGGGTTATCGGATTGTACCGACCACCGAGGGTCCTGGGCCCACTGGTGGGGCCACCTGCCCTGGGGCCACGTGGGCCCTAGGTGGTGCGCTTAGGCCTGCATGGGCCAAGGGAACCAGCCCCAAGAGGCCCATGCAAGATGAAACACATGGAGAGGAAGAGTCCATAGAGGGAAGGCACCTCCAGGTGCCTTGGGAGGATGGACCTCCCCTCTGGCCGCACTCCTCCCTTGGAGGAGGGGGCAAGGCTGCGCCCCCTCTCCCTTGCTCCTATATATAGTGGAGGGAGGAGGCATCCACACCTGAGCCCCGGCGCCTCCCTCCCTCCCGTGACACCTCCTCCTCCCCGTAGGTGCTTGGCGGCCCCCAGGATTGCCACGCCTCCACCACCACCATGCCGCTGTGTTGCTGCTGGATGGAGTCTTCTCAACCTCTCCTCTCTCCTTGCTGGATCAAGGCATGGGAGACGCCACCGGCTGTACGTGTGTTGAACGCGGAGGTGCCGTCTGCTCGCACTTGATCATCGATGATCTGAATCACGACGAGTACGACTCCATCAACCCTGCTCACTTGAACGCTCCGCTTAGCGATCTACAAGGGTATGTAGATGCACTCTCCTTCCTCGCTAGTTTCTCCATAGATAGATCTTGGTGACACGTAGGAAAATTTTGAATTTCTGCTACGCCCCTACGTAACCGGATTACCTTGGGCTTTAGATAGCGTAAACAGCAGGACCTCCTCCGCCTTCAAATGCAACATTCTTACTTCCTCCAATTCTTGGGTTGTTGCATAATGCGTGCCGCTAATTCCGTAATTTCCAGCCTCAAGATAAAGATTACCTCATTCATGGCAGCCACACCATCTCTTTATGCCTCTAGTAGAGCCTCAAGCACTATAATATCTGTGCTCGATCGCTTCTCCGCGGTGTTGCTCTCCGAACTACTACCATCCGGTAACATGGATGGCGATCGCTTGCACAAATAGATTCTGGGTTGTACATTGTGTCCTAGTGTGAACGGCATCCTGAAAGGTTTCATGGACATAAATAAGAGATAGTTATCGATGATCCAGCAGTAAGCTTACATGGTAAACGATGACGGATTATTGCCGAGCATGGAAAACTATATTTAAATGGTTCAAGCAGCATCACCTAAAAGAAATAAAATGGTAAGGTGAAAGTTGAAAGGGAGTGTACAACCGCTATATTTAAGTTGCCAAGGCATCTAAGCAGTTGAAATAATATGAGAAAGCACTTAACAAAGTGGCCTCATATAAACTACGAAGACAGTCTTGTGATGAAGTCGAGAGGAAAAGTTAAGGACTCCAATGAAATAGGCATGCATTTCTTTATAATAGTACAAAGAGTAATCGCTGACATATTGGCCAACTCTGTATAACGTAACAACAAACAAGCATTCAATCAAGCAATACAGCAAAGCGCATAACTAAACTATTTGTAGTTCGGTAGGATTACACGCTGAGGGCACAAGCCAAGAAAGCAGCCCACTCGCATTACATTTAACATGTACTAAAACACACCGGCTTACCATATGTTGTCAGAAGCCTAGCTGCTGTTGCAATGTTCTTTGAAGATATCACAAGATCCTGTGGTTGCAAATCTAGTTGCTGTAGTTTATTCTGCACCATCTATTTAGGTAAAATTAATTTTAATCGCATGCACTGGTCCGAATTGATCATCAATGGTTCATCTAAACTAATGAAAGAAGGGTGTGCATACACGACAATATATCTGCTTCTCTATTTTTATGCTTGTTCGAGGTGCCAGCACCAAAATAAAAAATATTTTGCTTGATGGGGTTGGCAGCTCCATAATTAATAGAAGCATCAAATTAGTCATGCAACTTGGGAAAATCAAGAACACACAAACAAGTAATGAACAGAGGCTCGGAGCAGTGATGTAATAGCTAGCATCGAAAATGTAGGGTAAAACAAACAAAAGCAGCGAACCACATGCTAGTTTGCCGATGTGTACTACATAGAGAATATTAAGCAGTCTGATGGAACCAACAGGTGGCATCGTAACAAAACTAAAGCATATTAACTATATGTGCACCGGTATGTAATTTAATACATGTAACATGTTCATCGCCGTAAGTATGGCCCTGCAGTGCAAGCGAATAACGGTCTCATAAAAACTGAATGATGCCTCAAGAAATTCAAAGGTGCGGTGCTTATGCTAGGAAAGTGAACGAGACGCCGCCGTCGGATAATAGTACCGATTCTCAACGGCGATGGGTATCATTGTCATACTTGATAGCTAAGGATCGCCGATGGTGCTCGTGTTGTGGTTGAGTTTGGGTCGGCCGTCATTGCCACCGAAGCTGCTCCGTGTTACGGCGCGCGCGGAAGGTAGATCCGGCGGGTGAGGTCCACCGCTGCGCGAGGACTAGATTCGCAACTTACCGTGGTTGGGGGTCGGGAGGGAAGGAGGGCCTGGGGAAGAATGTTGGGGCAAAGAGGGAAAACAATGGAGTTACCAAAGCAGCCCTTTTCCGCTCATGTGGCAGGGTAAAACAAGAATATCGCAGGCTAAACTTTCGAGCGCGTGATATTTCGATGTGAGCGGAAGTTTGAAAGCTTTTGGCACCTAAAATTATAAGTATTCTGCTCGCACGGCCGACTATGATATCATTGTTTATAATTTGTTTGTTTTGCACGCAAAAAAATGTGCAAGTTTTGAAAATCAATGTCTCCAACTCAAACTTAGATTGTCCATTCAATTCAAATATGGATCATTGAGCTACTACAAGCAAATACCATCATACGGTCCAATTCAAATGAAATTCCAAATGTGTTTATCCTAAATATGATGACAAAAGAAAAATGTGTATGTGTATGAATAAAGTGGATGATTATAAAGTTTGAACATGCCCGTATGTGTATATCTCTAGGTTTGATATATGAATTTGAAATCACGAAATATCGGCTTAAAAATGTACTGCTTAAATGAATTACAAAAGCTAATGATGGAGTCGAATTCCAAAATTCCAATCTTAGGTTTGTAATTCTGGTACATCAAGGTATATACGCATGTTCAAAAGTATCGTTATCTCATAGAACAAACTATGAAACAAATGGATCAACCATGAGTGCACAATATCTCAATTACGCTTAAAGTCCCTCAAATATAGACACCTCACTCTTTATCTCAAGTCAACCCTCCCCCCACCACACACACACACACACACACACACACACATAGAGAAGTCGCTTTCCCCCAAACACCAACACACGAGCACATTAACACCCTCTCTCTTGTAAAGTCCGGACCCCAACATAGGTCTCTAACACTTTGTCTCTCGGCATGCACACATCTCTTCCTCACTCTCTAGGTCTCCCGCTATCTCTCTACCCAAGCACACACACTATGTAGAGTGTATATTTCCATACACACAAAACGCCGCCTCAAACGCCTATCTCCCTAGTTATGTGGTTCTCAAGACTCACCTCACACACCACCCCCACCGCAAACAAGCACACTTTGCCTCCTTGTGCACCACTCTCCTCTTTCTATCTCTCCCACATGTGGACCCGCCCCAGCTCCTTCCCTGCATACATATATGTCGTGACTTTTGCATAGCTCCCTAATGTATAATCGCTCGATTTCAGACATTGTTCTCTACACCATCTATTCTAGATCTCTCATGAAGTCCCAATCACACACACGACATTTCGCTTCCTTTGCGCCTCCGCTCATAGGCCAATTTCGACCAACATTGTCTCCCTATCTATACGCCCATTTATGGACACAAACGACCCCTCTCGCCTCTCTCTCTCTCTCTCTCTCTCTCTCTCCGCTAGCTCTCTTTCTTTGCTCTCACAACCCTCTCCCACACACACACTCGATGTCTCTTCCAAATAGTCTGCTCCACCAGCCCGCACCTGCTATCCCGCTACTACACATGTCACACCATTCCCCATTCCCTTATACTAGGTTTACATCATCAAGGGTCTCTACTCCACGCACACTCTCTCCTCTCACACACAAACGCTGCACAAACACACACAAACACGCACAAACACCCATTTATCTGGATCCTCATCTCTCCCATGTCCGCATGTGTATCTCACACACTCACTCTCTAATTATGTATATGTGTCTCCACGCTACACAACACAAAGCCCCATGTACATGTCTCTCTCTATCCTCCACACACATAGACACAAAGAATCTGTTATCATTGCCTCGCCCTCTAACATATCAACACGCTCTCTCTCTCTCTCTCTCGCAAACACGCCATCAAGGGTTTCCCGTGAATAACTTACCGCCTATTCATCAACAAATGTGGCAAGACGGCAAACATGAGACGTGAAAAATAATAAATCTACACATGCTTAGACCACATAGTATGACTACTAGGACTAGAGCAAGCCAAAAGCGCCACCATTACACCCCCTCCTTGTCGGCGACGGAAAATCTTTGTTTTACACAATGAGAAGTCAATGTGCTAAGGCCCCACATGCCGAGGCGCTGAATAGAATGTAGATGCTAGTTTACGGAAGCAAGTATCGATAATACGCTTGTATCTCCATACTTATATTTCTTCTTATAAAAACCGAGGTGGTGATGATGGTACGGTGCCATCTTGCAATATAGACCGTCCGATCTATATCCATTTAATGGAAATTAAACTAAAAGATACCCGCACCCTCTCCACATTTGCGATAAGGCCTTCCTCGCTCATCTCTATCTCCAACAAACCTCATTGTTGAGCAATTAAGAAAGGAAGCCTGAACAAACTGGCCTCGGTGGCCGCCGCCAGCCGCCAATCCCCATGCCTCCGCCAGTCCACCACCAACCACCACCACACCCCACTCCTCTTCACCTTATCTCATATTTCTAGATATCATTAGTTTTACACATGGATTACTCCCGCAAGGGTCAATCACAACAAGTGTTTTATTAAAATGCATCTTGATGTTCCATGCAATGCACGGATCTTGCTAGTACTCCTACACAAGACTAAGTTGGTGATGCTGTGTCCGCCATCCGTAGTTTCTAACCATTAGATCTACATCTAACGATTGTGAGGTAAGTTGTTGCCTTTTCTCACCAACATCCCACTTGTCTACCAATTTGCGAAAAACCCATAATTAGTATCTTAAAACCAACCACATCCCTCCCCGACCTCACCAAAGCAGCCCAAGGAATATATTCTAATTGAAACATATGTATATCAAAATTAGAGTGTTTTGTACCAAGTTTGTGAATAAGTATTATTATAATTATGATTCGCTGTAACGGACATGAACATTGCTAGTATTTCCAACCATGCATTTTTTCCTAGTATTCCATAGTTTCGAAGTTTTCCATCAAGATATTAGTCACTCATGGTTGATATTTACTTTCAATCATGTACACATATGCACTATGTAACTAGCCTTGCTTATTGGCTTCCAAAGCTTAACTTTCACTCCTACTTACAATATGTAGAGTATTTAACAAAAACTACCACTTTCAACCAGCCCTAGGAAGAATCTATTGTACAAAAATAGCAAAAACATACCCAAAATTTCTTAATCCATGCCAAAAACTACTACCTAGTACTCCTACCGATTAGGTTCTGCTTAAACCCATTTATGACAGGTTGGCCCACACGTCTGCGGTCAAGAGGCAGCTTAAACCAACACATTTTGTTTGACCGCTGACACGAGGGACCCACATCCGACCTTCTATCCTGTTATTCCCTCAAATCATTATTTTTCCTGAACATTACTTCAAACAAGATCGATGCGGTTCGCCGGTGGCGCCGTGATGAGCGAAGTTGGCCGCCGCCCACCGGACGGGCCGGACGCCGCTGGCCTCCACACGGGTTGGCAGGCTGGCCCGAGCGTGACTCACGAGCGAGCAAGCCGCCGCTCGCCTTCACCGAGCCGATGGTTAGTTCGAGGCGATGCTGCAGCAAGCAAGCCGCCATACTGCCGTGCTAATCTAGCTAGCAAACCTTGCATACAAGCAATGGATGGAGCTATCTTGATAGCTAGCGTCATGAAGCCGGACGGAGCTGGCATCCGGCTGCCGCAACATGGCTCCGCCACGGCAGTTTTGACTCGCGCCGGCCGGGCGGGGCGTAGCTGCATCCCATGGCCGAGGATGACTAGGTGGACGGGCCGAGGTAGGAGGTCACCGAGGATTTTTGTTGGTAAGAGCATGTACAATGGTTGATAAGGCGTCTTATCTTAAGTCTGCCACGTATGCAAGTGGTAGTAGTTTCTTGGCATTTTAGTGGTTTCTTGCATTATTAGGGGTTTCGTAAGGAACAATGTACGCATTACTAGCTTATAAAAGGCGATTCTAGGTTGCGTTGTACTCCAATGAGTACTACTAGTGGTCGCGGGAGTGTATACCTGCTTTGTGGTTCGATCCCGCCGAACGCACGACGGCCTTTTTAAAAAAATAGTACTGCTACACTTCGTCATGAGCCATATTTTACATGTAGTTTGAGTTTTGAAGTCGAAAGACGTATGCCCCCACAACTGGGTGAGCTGGACAGCCTAGCCACGTGAACGGGTTTTCCTTCCCAGATCCCATGGCTCGCTGTGTTCGCCTAGACGCACCTCGCTTGCAGCTTCCTCATCGCCTAGTAGCATATTTAAACTAGCGCCCCAATTAAGCTCGAGGAACCGTAAAATTCAAGGGCATTGGGAATCGTGCAATATGGCTCTGCACGTAGTGCTCTACTACTACTCAGAGCTTGTATGCTGGCATGCATGGACTTCACCCATTATCGGCTCTACTATAAAAGAAATTCTCTTGACGTGTTTTTTTAAACGGAGGCAAAAGCTTTGCTTCATCTCATTCATAAAGAAGGAACTACTAACAAAGTTCGACGAGATCCATTACACCTCCACAAATGGAAGCGAAAAGCCTAGTCTCATCAGATCAAATAACTCAAATGTTCTCCCGCAGAATTGTCGCCGATAAACAGGCTGCATTGTGCGTGAGAGGAGCGGCTGAGTAGGCCAGCTACTCCTACGTGAGAGGAGCGCTGAATATAGCACCAAGAGTACCCACTAGGCCACTACGTAGGTGTACTTCCCGCATTGATAGTACAAAGGATGGTTCTAGAGAACAGTGAGTACCTCCACTTCCAACCGTAGCTCCTTGGCCCCGAGATTCAAGAGTTCAAAACTGTGCACTATACTAGACTAGACTAGAAGTACAAAGACATCGCACTACTAGTTGAGAAAAGTAGTATCGGTACTACTACAAGACGAGTACTTACTCCGTCACATAATGTAAGACGTTGACACTAGTTGGCGGTACAAAAATGGCAAAAACATACCCAAAATTTCTTAATCCACGCCAAAAACTACTACCTAGTGCCAAAATTTCTTACTAGTGCTATTATTTACAGATAATGCAATCCCATAATGTTCCATAATGCTAGTACTAGTAGTAAATAATAGCCTCACCCCTTCACCGAGGAACGATCTACGCTTGAAGGGACGAGGCCTCATGTTACTACGCCTTATCTCCTCCTCGCCAGCCTCCCCCAAGAGAAGGCAGTTCGTCGCTGCTCCCATGGATTCGCCAGTGGTTCTCCTCCTCGCCGTGGCTGGGAGACCTTGGACGACGATCCTTTGGGAGAAATCGACGCCGCCTCGACGTCCCTCACCGCCGCAAGACTCTGCTTCCTACACCAACTTTTTCAAGACGCGCTTAAACAAAGCTTGGGAAAAGGCCATGCTTGTTGGTCTTCCATGCGCCCTCAAGGAGAAGGTTCTTCTATGGGAAAATCCTTCTAACAGTCCACCGCTTCCCTGGCCATGGTTGCACGCTGACTCCGCTTAGAGTTGCCGACGCCGAGAGGTTGTCGGATTTTGTCCGATGAGCAGGTCAGTAATGGAGTTTCATCATGTAGTACTTAGTTATTCCATTTCCATCCCGTAATTTCTCCACTACCCACCGTCTTATATATAGGTCTGGCTCGGTGCCAACGAAGATTGGCTTGCATACCTCCGGCCGGATACCACCATCATTTTGCACAACATCCACAATAATGTGGCTGCTCCGAGACCCTTCTCCACCATTGGGATCGGCCTTCCGACCGGCCGGGCTTGAATACGTATGATGATGCCTACATGAGATTAAAGAAGATAGCAATTGCGACCCACCGACAAAGCGACGCTGCTACGACGATTACTATCTCATCGCGGTGTTCGACATAAGGATTGCCATCAATGCAAGACGCAGAACGGCAGAGGTCGGGCGATGTTGGCGACGGCAGATTTGTACCCCTACACGCTTGAAGACGCCAGCGCCATCTAGGCTGCATCTTCGCGTGACAAGCCAGGACTTGTTTCATTTGGTTGCCATCCTACGGACGGGAGATTACAAACGGAATGCACAAACCATCATTTGCATCCCTAACGGTACTCCATTATTTTGCAGGACCACCATCCTCGATCAAAATAAGATCGCCGATCCTCGATGTGCATTTGCATCCGTGATTCGGCTCTAACTCGAACCTTGTAGCAGACTTTGGCATATTGGGATCAACTATCTTAGCAGTTGTTACCCATGGTACCACCGATGTGCAACATGGTCACACAATCTACCACGATCGGACCGTCACCATCTACCCTGTATTCCATTTTTAACCCTCTCGCCTTTCTCTTTCATTGTTGTACTAGTAGTATACTTAGTAGTACTAGTAGGAGTACTTTTTACCTTGAGGACGCAGATAGCTAGCTAGGCCCTTGAAGACTTGAACCCACTAGCTGCCACCATTTTTGTTTTTCCATGTCTTACTATCTCATCCATGTAGCCAAGAGTGGCTATATATAATAAGTCGGTTATTTTACTTCCTCTATACCGAGTAGTACTATTTGTTGCACAAGACATCGCGCCATATTTGAGCACAACATTATTATGCATGGACCTTGACTATGTACGCCACCATGTGTCCAGATCTGGGATGCCGCGGTACCAGATGAACGGCGCTGAAGTTCGACCCCGTGATGCTACGGGGTGCCGAGGAACACTTGGAGAGTACTCGCTTTCATTGGGGACAGCTACCCCATTGTGAAGCGGATGCCACCTTCCGGGCACGATACGGAAGGCCTTCCGCTCATGAAGCATGGTTGTGTCTTCATTGCGCATCCACCGATGAACGATATGCTAGGACACGCTTATCCTCGATTTATGCCGCTCAGCTTGATGAGTCTCCATCGTGGAACCGACTAGAAAGCTGCATAATGATTCCTGCTGACCACCGCTATGGAACGTGCCATCAATGAAGAACACCGGATTGGAACCTCGAGGAGGACATGCATGTGGTCCATCTATAACGTGTAAGTGGAGCACGGTAATTGTGAATGGTAGCGCCAGAATATATGTAGACTAGTCATGCACAAATTTATCACATGAATTGAGATGAACTTGTGTGGCATACTGGCATTTGTCCTTTAGAATTTATTACTAGTAAATGTGTTATGTGTACGCAACTTGTGTGGTTGTTGCAGGGCTCCAACACGCCCTTGAGAAAAAAGGTGGCACAACTTTGGATATACGTGACGGGCGGCATCATACAAAGAGCATCATTTGCTATAGTTGTAGTACACCTCCTACAAGGACGCATAACTCCTATAAAACCTTGCGCTTTGGCTCTTTGTTCTTCAGGAGGTTCAACAGTTCAGACTGGTGAACCTTGCACTTGGCTCTTCGCCTTCGAAGGTCCAACAATGATGATACTACAAAGACAATATGCTTCCGCAACTGACACCGATTGAACTGTTGCACGCCCACCGAGGGCGCAGGGCGAGGGCGAGGAGCGGAGAGGGAGGAAAGGGAGAGGGCGCCAGAAGTCAAAACCTCTCCTCGTCTCATGAACCACCACGCATGGGCGTAGGGAGAGGCGAGGCAAGCTTCTCCTTGTTCG
>JAHIAM010006636.1:0-44874 GCA_021605205.1 Aegilops longissima | reverse complement strand
GGGGTTAGAGTAACTAGTGTTCATGCATGCATTGGTAAACACATTTTTGTGAAGAACGACAAGACTAGTTGAGTACTTTTGCAGACTTCAAAACTATTCCACCGCCTACTATCTTGCTAAGAGTAGGTGAAATTTTGAATCGAGCCCTTTAAACTAGAAGGGAGGTAGTGGTACTCTAATAGCTAACCTTGTTGTGATGACAAGATAGGACATGGCACACACACAGGCGAGGAACTAGTCTGCATTGTGCATTTAAGTTTTGTCATGAAGTCAATGTACCTCTACTTTCACCAGACTTATAGAAAATGTATCAACATTCACAATGTCAAATCAATATTTTTACACTCATTATAAAACGTAGTTCTTATACTCATTATAATCAGATTGTAGATATTGATATTTTTAGTATAAATTTGGTCGTGGGATTTCATTGATGCCTCGCCAAAGCATGGAGGAAGTGGAGCTTAGGGCTTGTATTGCCGGTCTCTACATAGGTATTTCTCTCATAATCCTGTAATTTTAGAGACTGATTACGCTTTTGTGGTAGCGCCTCTTGCATCGGGGACTATGACAGTTCAAGCTATGCGTGACTCAAGATGAAAGTGTTGAGTATCTCAAAGTTGATCAACAATCTTCAACTGTCAAAGATTAGCCATTCGGCCAATAAGGTGGCACACTTAATCGCTAAGTATAGCTTTGACAATAGATTAGATGGTATTCTTGTAAATAACGTATCACGCGGTGGTGAATATTGTATCGAATGAGTGTACCGGTGTGGCTGGTTAATTAATATAAGGTGGTGTTCAAAAAGTATAAATTTGGTCAAACACTTTGCAAATGGTTGACGGAGTAAAAAAGGACCAGAGGGAGTATCATGCATGCGGAGTAGGCAAAAAATTTCATTTATAGCCGGTCGGTTTCAAAGGGCCCGACCGCGTGAGGGAGGCTAAGGTCGGGAGGCGCCATGTTGACGGAATTAAGTGAGGTTACATCCACGCTACCGCATGGCGTGCGAACAGTAAGCATAAGCTATACCGCAGTGCCTACGATATGGGTCTAGTAGACATGACATCTAGTGGGTCCCTGATAGTTCTCGAGAACTCTTTTGGGGCTTGCAGTACCGCTTATCCACCGGCAAGGGACCAACCCCACGCCGTCGCAGACACCCTACTGGCCCCCCGCCTTCTACTACCTTATAACAGTTCGCCCTGGCCGTCCTGTCCTTTCACATTAGTTCGCCCCCAGTTTTTATGGGTACAACAGTTCAACTTCTCCTAACCCTCCTCCAAAATCCATGGCCTCCCAAATCTCCATGGTCGCAGCTGAGTACCAGTTAGAGCCATCACCGGTGATCAGTTCATCAATCATCACACACGTGATCCGCGACGGTGAAAGCATGGCTTGCTCGCTTCACGCATGTTCAACAAATCAACGGATGAGTGGGTCGCTGGGCTAGATGTTGAGTACACGTGAGTCCCGGGACGAGAGAAGGATCTAAAGGACGAAGAGGAGGAAGAAGCCCGTCGTGATCCAGGTTTGCGTGACATAACGCTTGCTTGGTCTACCATATATTCCATGCCGATGTTGAGTTCCGTGAGGGAGTCTCGACTAGGGGTGTCCGGATAGCAGAACTATCATCACGAATCGGACTCCAAGACTATGAAGATACAAGATTGAAGACTTCGCCCCATGTCCCGGATGGGACTTTCCTTGGCGTGGAAGGCAAGCTTGGCGATACGGATATGTAGATCTCCTACCATTGTAACCGACTCTGTGTAACCCTTAACTATCCGGTGTCTATATAAACCGGAAGGTTTTAGTCCGTGGGGACTAACAACAATCATACCATAGGCTAGCTTCTAGGTATAGCCTCCTTGATCTCGTGGTAGATCTACTCTTGTACTACCCATATCATCAATATTAATCAAGCAGGAGTATGGTATTACCTCCATCGAGAGGGCCCGAACCTGGTAAAACATCGTGTCCCTTGTCTCCTTTGACCATTCGCCTAGACGCACGCGCTCGGGACCCCCTACCCGAGATCCGCCGGTTTTGACACCGACATTGGTGCTTTCATTGAGAGTTCCTTCCGTCATCACCTATAGGCCCGATGGCTCCTTCGATCATCAGAACGGCGCGTCCAGGTGAGACTTTTCTCCCTGGACAGATCTTCGTGTTCGCGGCTTTGCACTTCGGGCCAATTCAGTTGGCCATCCGAGCAGATCGAAGCTACGCCCGGCCATCAGGTCAGATTTGAAGTTTGAACTATACAACCGATGTCCGCGGAGACTTGATCTTCGACGGATTCGAGCCACGGCCGCAGCGTGCCGCACTGTCTCAACGAGTATGATCTAGCTCGCCGCCGACAAGGCGCCTCGAGGTCGCATCAAAGATCCGCTCCGACCCTTAGTCCGGAGCCGATTCCCGATCGAGGACGAGTGGTTGGACATCGCCGGGGGCTACGATCTCTACGGCGATTGAGCCAACTCCATCCCCGTCCTTGCGGCTCGTCGACTCCAATGTGCCGACTCTTCTCCGACTCAACCTCCATGCCTACCAATCGAATCCGATTGGGTGCCGGTCATGGAGTTCATCGTCATGGACATCTTTCAAGACTCGCTTTTGGCGATATCCTGAACTCACTAAAATCTCTCTCTTTATCCGAGAGCCTGGCCGACTACGGTTAGGAAGGTTGTGATGCCAACGACGAAGAAAATCAACGCCCACCCACCACCCACTTCAGAGCCATCGCCGAAAGCTTACACGACGTGCTCGATTTCGACTCAAGACATCGACGGTATGGACGAAGATGTAGGAGACAACCATGAACCAATGCCTATAGGACGCCGGACAACCACCTCATCCCATGATGTATACATGGTGGATACAATCTAAAGGAAGTGACGACGAGGAACAACGGACGCCACGAAGAATAAATCCTCAAAAGCAGCTCAAACGGCAACGTAAACGCCGCACCAAGTCCCGCCCAACAAAGACCCAGCCATAGAGCAGGTGATGAACCGTGGATCTATTTAACATGCTATCGAAAGCAACCGTCCTAATAGGACAACTTGGATAAACAACCCATCCTCGGCGAAGATAACAACCGGACGATCTCACGCCGGAAAAATTGTTGGAGCAGAATAACTTCCACAAAGGCTCGTCGCCATGCCGCAGAGCTTCAAAAAAGGTAGCTGAAGCTCAAAACAGCGAAGATGCACTCAGGATCAGATGGAACAAAGTATTCAACACCGCAGACAAATACGGCGACACGCCAACAAAGAGCTACCAAGAGAAAGTTACGTCGATTTGATGAGGAGGCCGTAGAGCCCCACAATCAAAAAGTAAGAAGTCCACCCGTCGGATGGACGACCCCACCAAGAAAATAGAGCGGCAAATGGTGCCGCATACATAGGATTTCATCGAAAGGATGGCCCGCTTAGGTCCATCTATGGGCCCAAAAAAGCAAGCTCTTCAAAGCAATGCAACACGCCAAATATCCGAACATCACGGCACACCCAGCATGTGGGCCGACATCCCCTATGTTTCACCGATGAGGTGCTCAATCATGAATTTCCATCGATTCAAACTCGTAAACATAGAGGCATACGACGGAACAATGCACTTGAGTCTGATTGAGGATTACATCCTCCACATACACATGGCTAGAGGAGATGATCTCCACGCCCATAAAATACTTACCCTCAAACTCAAAGGGCCAGCTCGGCATTGGCTTAAAAGCCTCCCGAAAATACCATTGGAAGCTGGAAGAGTTCGAGGATGCGCTTTCAGCAAATTTTCAGGGAACCTATGTCCACCCTCCGGATGCGCATTTATCTAAGTCACATAACTCAACAGCCCGGAGAGTCAGCCCGAAATTTCGGAACAGGTTCTCACTAAAAAGAACCAAATAGTCGATCGTCCGGACGCCAAGCCTTAGCAGCTTTCAAACACAACGTCCGAGACTTAATGGTTTCGCTGACACCTCGCCAAGAAAAGCCGAGAGCAATGGCCGATAACTAGTTCTCATGACCCGCTTATGCTGCGAAAGGATAGCTGGCTAGCAAGATGCAGCACCAGACAACCAAGTACATCCAAGTCGGGGATGGAAATGGGAAACCACCAGGCGCAACAAGGACTAAGCGCCGGATTAAAGGAACGGTCCAAAGAGCGCGGCAGTCAACACCGGATTCAAAAGCTCACGCAGCAGAACAATAAAAACTGCCCCTTAAGGACAATAGCGATGAGCTATCCAACTTAAACAAAATCTTGGACAAGATATGTCAAATCCACAGACTTCGAAGCCTACAAACCATACCCACAGAGATTGTTGGGTCTTCAAACAGTCCGCAGACTCAACGCCAACACAAGGGCTCGACACGCCAAGTAAGGATGATGACTTAACCCCACAAGCAGAGCACCGGAAAAACAAAAAGAATTTCCCACAAGAGGTTAAAACAGTAAACTCACTTCACGTGATAAAAGGAAAAAACAGCGGCGCCCACTAAAATGCGCGCTACCAGACATACTACCTAAGCGGAGTACCAACACCGTTGTCAAAACCAATCACCTTCGACCATCGAGGACTACTCCAAAGTATCCGAACGTAGGATGGATCGCCTTGATATTGGATCCTATAATCGATGGATTCCAATTTACACAAGTCCTCATGGATGGCGAGATAAGGACATAAACCTGATATATCGGAACACCACGATCGTCGGTGTCAAAACCGGCGGATCTCGGTAGGGGGTCCCGAACTGTGCGCCTAGGCGGATGGTAACAGAGACAAGGGACACGATGTTTTACCTGTGTTCGGGCCCTCTTGATGGAGGTAAAACCCTCACGCCCGCTTGATTGATATTGATATTGTGGATGTTTACAAGAGAGGATCTACCACGAGATCAAGGAGGCTAAACCCAGAAGCTAGCCTATGGTATGATTGTAAGGGTTGTTGTTCTTCCTACGGACTAGAGCCATCCGGTTTATATAGACACCGGAGAGGGCTAGGGTTACATAGAGTCGGTTACAATGGTAGGAGATCTACATATCCAGATCGCCAAGCTTGCCTTCCACGCCAAGGAAAGTCCCATCCGGACACGGGCTAAGTCTTCAATCTTGTATCTTCATAGTCTTGGAGTCCGGTCGATGATGATAGTCCGCCAATGATAGTTCGGTGATGATGGTAGTCCGCTATCCGGACACCCCTAATCCAGGACTCCTCAAGAGTCCCTGAACCAGGCTTCAATGACGATAAGTCCGGCCAGATATTGCTTGGCATTGCAAGGCGGGTTCCTCCTCCGAATGATAGAAGATTGTGAACACCAGATAGTGTCCGCTCGCAAAATAAATTCCACATTCCATCAGAGAGAATAATATATACACAAGTTCAATCTGTCGACGCTTTTGTGGCATGACGTCACACCACTACCAAGCCATTACTTGAATTGTTTTTACTTTACCACCTCGGCGCTTTTAGCGAGCGGTTTCTTGGCACGCCTTGTCAAGCAGAGATCGTGTTTCCCTTAATCCGGGATTCTCATCAATACGACGGGGTAACCCAACCGGCCATTGATGGTGACGCTTGGGGATAAGCGAGTTTTACCAGGCGGTGGGGACGCGAGACTTCGCCTCGCCCATATAAGGGATAAGGATTCACCTTCTCACCCACGCCTTCTTCCTCCTTTGCTTATCCATCTCACAAGACTCGAGCTCCAGCCCCAAGTTCACAAGATCTCGTCTCAACCTTCTCCGACCATGTCCGGAGCGGGAGGTAAATGGTTGGCCTCCACCGCTAAGGAGGAGCACATCGCCAAACCGCGGGCGCCGGATACCTCTCCGGCGACATCACGACCGGCTGCCCGACGAGGGCAGCTCATCCCCACCCCTGTGCCCCATGAGAGGGTCGCTTTTCCCCACTTCCTCCGCTGGACTGGGCTTTCCACTTCACCCCTTTGTCCGGGGCTCATGTTCTACTACGGCCTGATTTCCATGATCTGGCGCCAACTTCATCCTCAACATCTCGGCGTTTATCGTCAGGTGCGAGGCCTTCCTCTCCATCCAGCCCCACTTCGCCAGGCTCAAGACCTTCAATGTCAAGCCGGTAGTGAAGGGCACTCAAGCGGAGTGCGGAGGCGCCATGTTGGGCAAGATGCCCAATGTCCTTTAGTTCAAGGGGCCTTCGTGGAATCCGCCAAGGGTGGCAATCGGGTGGTTCTATATCACCGAGCCGCTGACCTACATGGGCGGCGGCCCCGAGTTCAGATCTGGTATCCCCACGCAGCTCACCTCCCGGAAAGAGAAGGGCTTGCTGTGGGGTAGTTCGAGGAGCCGACGGACTCCAAGCCCGTATCCGAAGCTGTGAAGAAGCTCGGCTGGTTAACGTGGTCCAAGTCATGCTCGTCCGCCGGATTCTCCCATGCCAAGAGCGGGCATTCAATCTGTGGAGTTCGATCCGAACAGCACCAGCGCTAAGCGGGCTCTTCGACACAACGCACGAAGGTGCCGGAGGGTGCTTTTCAAGGGCGCCGGTTTTCGATCCGCCGACAAGATCGCGGATTTCGCCGCACCGCCAAGCCAACGAGGTAAGTGATTCTACCCTTTACGGGACACTTGCTTTTCATAGTTTGACTCTATGCGGTTTTAATTTCCCTTTCCTTTGACAGACTGGATGAGGAAGGCGGAGCAGATTATCTGCCTGCCCTATGCCGTAAAATCCAGAGACGCCGCCTAGCGAGGCTGTTGGTTCCGCACCGCACGTGGTGCCGGAGAAGAAGGCCAAGAAGGAGGCCACGGGTGCTCGAAAGAGTTCCCGCTTTCAGGTGTCCGACGACTCAGGCGGACTCTCCCAAAACGAGGAGGAGAAAGAGGACTCTCCCCTGCAGGGGGAGAGAGGAAGAGGAAGGCTTCCCAACAAGGGAGGCCAAGGGTCCAAGAGGGAAGGACTATTCCCGGACAGCTCCGCCAACATCAACGTTGGCGAGGAAGAATGGCCTTCAAGGGCCAGCCTCGGCGAGATCGTAAGTATCCGGATTCCTGAATGATTTATAATTTTTTTTCTGCCACATAGTGTCATTCTAATGCCGCATGCTGCCCGTAGTCCGCCAGTGATGATCTCCCGCTTCATCGAGCGGGTCGCTGGCTCCGCCGGATGTAGACTCCATCCCGACCGCCTCCACCCTCGCGACACCGAGGACGCCGAGGTGGGATCCCAAGAAGGGACCCATCGGGGAGGCCCGAGGCGCCACAAGGCGCCCCTCGACTTGGCGCGGACTCCATATCGTAACCCGCAGTGGTTCCGGAGTCCGCCGGCGGCCCTTCGAACGAAGGGCAAGACCGGACGCCGGCGGCTTCCGCCCAACCGGATGCGCCGGGCACTTGTTGAGGCGCTGCAGAGCGCCCATCGAGGAAGAACACCGCACTATTATGAGTGCGGTGATTCATAAGGTGCAGCTCGCCAAGAGCGGGCTGACCGAAGCTCGCAGAGCCTTCTATCGTGCTTTGAGGTAAGAAGTTAAAATATGCAATGTAATACCGCATAGACAGAGCCCCGATGCTCGGTTCGGTGTTCGGAAGAAAAGCCGGACTCGAGGATCTGAAAAAAAGATATATGCAGGGTTGCTAAAAATTATGTCAATATGGGTTGCAGGCTGCGCTCTTGACCTCTCGCCGTGACCGACCACGGAGGTCGGTGCTTTGAAGCAGAGCTCGAGCGGTCCGAGCAAGAGCTCGGCCGCCAGAAGCAGCTCCAGACAAAGAAGGTGAGTAACACCACTTTGAACTTGTACCTTCATGAGAAAAGGATTTAGGTTGCAACAAAAATAACAAGGATAACATGGGTACTGCAGGGCCACGAACGAGGTGGCGACCACGAAGGAGGCCGTGTCCGCGGCGAACGCAATGCGCCACGGAACGGGCAGAGCGAGAAAAGCAAGAGGCGCGGTGGTGGTGGTTCAGCAAGAGCTCTGTGCTCTCATGGAAAAGCATGAGAGTTTGGAGCGTGACTCAAAGACTCGAGAGTCCGAGCTTGCCTCGGCTCTCGAAAGTGCCAAACTGCCAAGGCCGATGCCCATAAGTCCCTTCAGAGATTGAGTTGATGAGGAAGATAGCGGCGGTAAGGCATTTTTCATGCAAAGCAAGCATGTGAATGTAAATTACGTGTTACTTACCTGAATTCGAGCTCTCGAGGCGCTTGCAGATCTGCCTTGAAGCGTGTCTGATGCCGCCAGATTCTACCGAGCCGAGGAGGGAGCTCAACGGAGAAGGTCTTCGGTCTCAAGATCTTTGAGGCCGCCATCCGGTGCCCCTAGCGACCAGTCAAGCAGCTGGTCGAGCTTCACAGGTGGCCGAAAGCAGGCCATGAAGGGCCTCATAGTCCGGTTGTGGCTCGGAGAGGCCATGCCTGAAGCTACTTCGCCTCGTCGATGGCTGGTGGATGCGTGCCCCTGGGTGGAGGTTATCAAGCGCTCCGCCTTTATTGAAGGTGCTCGTCGGGCCCTTGCCCGCGCAAAGGTGCATTGGGGCAAGCTGGATGCGGAGAAGCTAATCACTGACGCACCACCAGCGGGCAAGGAATATCGTTCGCCCGAGATGTACTATAAGACTGTCCTGAAGGGCGCCCGCAAGATTGCGGATGAGTGCCCCAGGGATGTAATTATTGAGTAAATTCGCAATGTGTTATCTTGTGCGCTGAAAACTTTGTTCGTATGCGCTAAGCAACGCTTGTTAATTTAAAATATTACCTTCTGTGCGGCCGTTTATTAAATCTGAGAGAGGGCAAGTCGTCGGCTTTAGCCCCCATGCCACGAGTGCTGGGGTGTTCGGGATAAACTTGAGCACTCTTGTTCCCATTTTTGGGTCCATCTAGGGGGGCGCTCAACACAACGAACAAGGCAACCGGACTTATAGTGCTTGAACACTCTCACTTAGCCATAGAATTCTATAATTTTAAATTTCGCGAAGCCCCTAGTATTCGAGGACCAAATTGAGGCGCTATCCACGCCTTTCGTCGGACATTATCCGAACTTCGCCAAGCGGCGTAGGTCTTTAAGGACCCGAAGGACCTCTCGAACAGCGACTCAGTCTCTCGCTTTATCATGACAGTCAGTTTTAGCTTTCCATCGAGGCGTTAACCCGCTCAACCGGGCGCATCGCAGTGGTTCTCCAAAGCTACCTTAGCCGATAGAACGGAACGTAAGGTGCCAAACATGGGAGACGGAAACCCAACTATTGACCCAAGACATGATTCGAGCTGATTCATATAATGCTATAAGTTCGGGTGCCGCACTTGTGAAAGTGTTCGGACTTTATCACACCATAATGCGGAGAACATAAGCCCTCGGTGTATTTGTCCGCACTAAAATGTACGGGTGCAACATGTCAGAATGAACATATATATATATATATATATATATGTAAGGTAATGCAATTATGGGCAAAAAGTGCTGCATTTTATTCGAGAACATATGCTATGAGTGCGGAATGATACAAATAGTGCGGAAAGCAAGGGATTGGACGAATTAAAGGCGTCCCCCTCCAGGGGTAGGCCGCGGAATGTTGTATTTAACAAATTTAATGCTCGTGATGGAGACCACCTGAGTGTTCGTCACAGCCTTTGTCCTTCCCTGGTTGTTGCATCATGAGTTCGGCAGGTTCGCCGCCGGACAGAGTTCTGTATAAAAAAGAGAGAAATAAAAGAAAAAAAGAGCGACACTTGGGAGCCCCTGGTGTGGTCGAACCGCACTGGTCTGTTGTGGTTGTGCCTTTCCCCTATGCCCATGGTATCTCCATGTAATTATGTACGCCGAGAGTTTGTCTTACAATTTTGCGAGGGCTGGGGTTGAGGCCGCATTGCTACTCTGCGTGCTCGAACGTGCTGTGGTCTTGGTTGATGTTGCTCGGCGCGCTTGGCCATGTCCGGTCGCTTAACGCCCGACTCGAAAATTGCCTTAAAAGGCTGCTATGTTCTTCCGCCGCGAGAGCCGCTGTATGTTCCTCCGCTCGAGGAGCGCCTGCCGTGTTTCCATTGACCGTGATGACTCCACGAGGGCCTGGCATCTTGAGCTTAAGGTATGCATAATGCGGCACCGCTGTTGAATTTTGCGAACGCTGTCGTCCGAGCAGAGCGTGATAGCCGCTATGGAATGGGACTATGTCGAAGATTAACTCGCTCGAAATTATCCGGGATCCAAGACCACTTCCAATGTATCGAGCCTGTATAATTGGCCTCGACACCTGGTATGACGCTTTGAAGGTTGTCTTTGTAGGTTTAATTCTTGAAGGGTCTATGCCCATCTTGCACACCGTATCCCGATAAAGCAGGTTCAGGCTACGCCGCCGCCCATCGACTCTCGTGAGGTGAAATCCATCGACGATTGGGTCTAAAACCACGCGCGAATCCGCCATGGCGGATATCGGTCGGATGGTCTCTTCGATCGAAAGTGATCGGGCAAGAGGACCATGGGTTGAATTTTGGGGCGATCGCTCCATCGCGTAGATACGTCCCTTTAGTGCACGCTCCGCCCCTCTTGGGAATATGCGCTATGATATCATGTTTACCGTCCGAACTTGAGGGGGAATCCTTTGTCCTCTCGTTGTTCGGGCGGCCGGTCTCTTCCTCGCTATCGCTGTGTAGCCCCTTGTAACTGTTTTGTGATTAATTTGCTCGCCTGCTTGAATACCCAACAATCTCTGCTGGTGTGGTTAGCTGGCTTTTCGGGGTTCCATGTATTTGACAGAGCGGTCGAGTATTCGTCCAAATTGGACGGGCCCGGAGTGGTTCTTTTGAATGGCTTCTTCCGCTGACGGGCTTGAGCCTCGAATCCGGCGTTGACCGCCGATCCTCGTTGCTGCCGCCAGCACGCGGCGCTTTGTTTTTTTTCGACGCAACCTGCCATTGCGGTCCTTGGTATCCGGACTGCCAGCGTTTTTTGCCGAGGTTGTTATCGCGAGCTAGCTAGCTATCCTCTCCCGCACGTAAGCGGGTCATGAGTGATGTGAGGGCTGCCATGGATTTCGCCTTCTCTGCCCTAGGTGCCGGGCCAGCCACTCATCGCGGATGTTATGTTTGAAGGCAGCGAGGGCCTCGTGATCCGGACAATCGACGATTTGATTTTTCTTTGTTAAGAACCGTGTCCGAATTGCCCGGCCGATTCGTCCGGCTGCTGGATTATGTGGCTTAGGTCATTCAAGCGTCCGTGGTCGCACATACGCGTCTCGAAGTTGTCGAGGAATGCGGCTTCCGTGTCCTCCCAAAGATCCAATTGACTCTGCGGGCAGGCTGTTAAGCCAATGCCGGGCTGGTCCTTTGAGCTTGAGCGGGAGATATTTGATGGCGTGAAGATTGCCGCCGGGCCATATGTATATGGAGGAGATAATCCTCAATCCAAACCGCGGGGTCTGTTGTGCCATCGTAGGATTCGATATTAACGGGTTTAAACCCTTCAGGGATTTGATGATCCATTACTTCGTCAGTGAAGCATAGCGGGTGTGCGGCGCCTCTGTATTGAGCGATATCGCGACATAGCTCGACAGAGCGTTGTCTGCTGTGTTCGGCCCGGCCGGAGTAGTTTTATCTTGCGCGACGGTATTCATCGTGGGTCTTGGGGCACCCACGTGATCCATAGATAGATCTGGATTGTCTTGCCTTGTCCTCCAATATATCTCGCAGTCCGCGCTGCTCCCCATGGCTTCATGCTTTTTGAGCGATGCCGGGTACGGTTTTGGTGGAGGGCTTGCACGCCTCTCTCTTTGGCCATGAGGTGGTCGGTCTGCCGACAGCGCTGGTGATGCAGGTTTGTACGCTTCCTCCTCTAATCGGGGAGCAACTTGCATTTTGGGTAACTTTTGAGGAGCGTCGAAGTTCATACTTTTCGCCGCGAGGACCTCGGTCCATCCGTCACCCAAGAGGTCTTGATCAGCTTGAAGTTGTTGCTGCTTTTTCTTTAGGCTGTTTGTCGTGGCTATTAGCCTCGCCTGAAACGCTCTTGTTCGACGGGATCCTCAGCACGACGAATTGCTGTCGTCGAGGCTTGCCTCGCCTCCGGAGGGAGGTAAGTAATTGTCATCCTCGACGTCTTTGCCTCGCCGCCTCTCGTGAGGGCTTGCTTCTCCTCCTCCTACTTATGGATCGTCTTTGGGAGTTGTCTTCGCACTTTCTTGGGTGTTATTATCTCCCGTGCGGAATCTCCATTCTTGTCGTGGCGGGATTAGAGCGGCGCCACGACGCCGGCGCTTGGGCTGTTTCTTTTAAGGAATCGGCCTCCGCTGCTTCTTCGCCGTCCCCATCTTTTGGGGTGTCCACCATGTATATGTCGTATGACGAGGTGGTCTTCGGTGTCTGTAGGCACCGGTTCTGGTAGTCTCCGCATCGCCGCCCATACTGCCGATGTCTTCGGAGTCGAAGTTGAGTACGCCGCTAAATCATCGACGGTGGCTACGGGTGGGTGGTGGGTGGGCTCAATTTCTTCTTCGTCTGCGTCCTAACCATCCCGCCGTGAGTTCGCCAGGCTCTCCTGATAGCGAGAGATGCTTTAGTGAATTTATGATATCGCCAAAGGGCGAGTGCTGAAAGATGTCCGCAGCGGTGAATTCCATGATCGGCGCCAATCGGATTCGACACACAGGGCGCAGGAGGTTCGGAGACCGGCAGAGAGTCCGCACCTCGAGTCATGAGCTTTATGCGGACAAGGTAAGTGTTCGCCCATCGCCGAGAAGTTGCAGCTCCCGAGGTGGTATCCAGCCATCCGCCCTCGATCCGAGCGATCGCTCCGGACTATGGGTCGGAGCGGATTCGTGTTCGCCTCCAAGGTGCTGTCCGGCGCGGAGTTAGGTCATGCCCATCGTGATCGCGCGGAACGCCGGCTGTGGCTCAGATCCATCGAAGATCAAGTCCCCACGGATATCGGGCCGTGAAGTTTAGCTTCAAACCTGACTCGACGGCCAGGGCGAAGCTTCGATCTGCTCCCATGGCCAAGTGAGTTGGCCCGCGCAGCAAAGCCACCGAATACGAAGATCTGTCCGGGAGAAAAGTCTCACCCAGATCTGCGCTGTTATCGATTGAAGAGGCCATCACGCCTATCGGTGACGACACGAGGAACTATCAATGAAAGCACCAATGTCGGTGTCAAAACCGCGGATCTCGGTAGGGGGTCCCGAACTGCGCCTAGGCGGATGGTAACAGGAGACAAGGGACACGATGTTTTACCTGTGTTCGCCCTCTTGATGGAGGTAAAACCCTCGCCCCGCTTGATTGATATTGATATTGTGGATGTTTACAAGAGTGGATCTACCACGAGATCAAGGAGGCTAAACCCTAGAAGCTAGCCTATGGTATGATTGTAAGGGTTGTTGTTCTCGTCCCTACGGATTAGAGCCATCCGGTTTATATAGACACCGGAGAGGGCTAGGGTTACATAGAGTCGGTTACAATGGTAGGAGATCTACATATCCAGACGCCAAGCTTGCCTTCCACGCCAAGGAAAGTCCCATCCGGACACGGGCAAAGTCCTCAATCTTGTATCTTCATAGTCTTGGAGTCCGTCAATGATGATAGTCCGCCAATGATAGTTCGGCTGATGATGGTAGTCCGCTATCCGGACACCCCCTAATCCAGACTCCTCAATGACCCAACCAAAATTTGCCATAGCAACACTTCCTTCAAAGGGGTAATGCTGTGCCCATATGCCCAATGTAATGGCTCCCTACTGCTAGAAGTTGTGTTCGGTTCATCCGACAACTTCCGTCATGAAAAGTTAGTCTTCCATGTCACCCCATTTAAAAGTAGCTATCAAGCACTATTGGGACGCTGCTTTCGCCCGCTTTAACGCAATACCGCATTATGCATCTCTTACACTTAAAATGTCCGTCCACGCATCATCTCATTAAAGGGAGTATTATGTCACTCGAAAGACGGAAGAATGTGAGGCTGCCTTAACAGCCCCACACCAATCCGCCCGCTAACCAAAGCACTGAATAGGTAATTCGAACCCGGACACGGCTAGACGAGTCCGGCGCTTACTAGCGCATACCCCCATACAAGGGCTGCATGCATGTACAACAAGAGACAATAAAGCTCAATTTTATTCACTTCTTCAATCGTATCTGCTTATTTAATATGAAGTACATCTTTCGCACGATCTTTTTTCTTTTAAACTAAGTTCCTCTCTTTACAGATGAAAAACGCGCTACACCCGTCCGTGATACAAAGACAACGGAGACACAAAGCGCAGACGCAGCAGAGGGACCCGCTGCAAGGATTCTTTCAGATTAAGACCTGCGTAAACCTTTTTTACTGCCTCTTGTTGATATACATCCCCAGTTTTTACTATAACCGAGGAGGAGGCTGGTGTTTTGGCATTGGCCGCACTCAGAATTTTCGCCGCACTCGACACCAGGGGCTTAGGCATTATTCTGCCTGCTTTTATAAAGACCGAATACCTTATGGAGTATTAGGCGCCTGAGTTAGGCCTTATATGCATCAGCTCCGAATCATGTCTTTGGTCAAATGTTAGGTTTGCCCGGCTCCTGTGTTTTGCTGCCTTATGTTCCGCTTCTATCGGCTAACGCGGCACCAGGAGAACTATCATGCGATTGTGCCCGGTTCGCCGGGTGAGCACCTCAAGAGAGAAAGCCGAAACTGATCGTCATGATATAGCGAGAGACTGGTCAACCACTCGATGACTCACCGAATGTTTAGAATTCTCCGCATTAACGGGACCAGTTTTCGTCAGCACATACGCACTTCAATTCGGAGAGTGCGGTGCCCCTGGGCTATATAGTCGCCCACCCTCGAACTCCTATGTCTAAGTGAAAGTGATAAAGCATTATAGTCCGGTTGCCTAGTTTGCTATGCTGCCACCTCCTTAATAGGTCCAAGACGTTGATTATGTGTGAAAAGCGCTTTCTTTGAAACACCCCGCACTATGTGCGTGGGGCTGAAGCTTAAGGACTGCCATCTTTCAAAGTTATATATACATATACATCAACGGCCGCGACAGGAGTAGTTTACTACTTGAACGCACAAGTATAAAAAGCTCTAATATTATATTGGAACATTGTTTTCACAAATCATACATGTCATTTAAACATAATATCCTTCGAGCATCGCCTCTTATTAAACGAGCGCCGCAGACTTCTTCAAAATAGTGCTCGGCAGTACTCGGCTTCTATCCGAATCTTGGGATGCAACGTCGGTGGCCTTCATCTCCGCCCAGTATGTCTTGACACGGGCCAGAGCCATCCGCGCTCCCTCAATGCACGCCGACCGCTTCATTGCATCGATACGCTGTACCGCACCAAGGAACCGCTGCACTAAACCAAAATAACTCTTCGCTGGGGTCCGCTGGCCACAAATGAGTCATGACATGCTTCATGGCAAGTCCATATAATCGATTCAGCTCGCCCATTCGCCAACCGATCGGTCAACGGAAGAGGACGCCCGACTATGGAATTGCGACCAATATAGCTCTTCCCTTTGTGCCCCGCTTGGCCTCGGAAGTGCTCAATCGCATCTGCAGCCCGCCGCTAAGTCCATATAGGCATCCTCCGAACTCCACAACTTGTCCAACTGAGCATACTTCAGATCCGTATATTTCCTCCACAGCAGAAACGGTTTTCCAGCCGCAATAGCCACGGCCTGACTCAGCTCCTCCTTGGCAGCTCTCAAAGCGGAACGGGCATCCTTGATTCGGCGGTGGCCTTTTTCAGTTCTCTGCTCCGCTTTGACGTTCTTTTTTCAAGAACCTCACAACGGTCGGTAGTATTCTTCAACTTTATGGCCATATCGCCTCTTTGCTTCGGCAGTGAGCAGCCCGTTCGGCTTTTAGCTCTTCGGCCGCCCATAAAGCGGCCGCATTACTACTCCTGGCTTGCTCTTTAGCTCGGGCGAGCTCCGCCCACAGCTCCTCCACAGCAGCGGCACCACCTGCATTAAGCATACAAGTAGTAAGGTATGGGCGTCAAGCTCCCTTACCAGGTGTCCGCATAGAAGTCACATACCTTGTGACTCGTCAAACCGCTTATTGACCAGCGCGATGTCCGTGATCCGCCTCGTCAACCTGCCGCTTAGTTCGGCATATTCATCATCCGGCTGGCCACTGACGCCCGCCACCTATTTAGGAGCGGCGATATGTTATAATCTGAGATTATGATCCTCGACGCTGTCAATTTTGACAACATACCGAGTCTCGTGGGCTACTATCTATATAGGGTCCATTTTATATGCATAACTGCCGAAGGTACATCATATTTGCGTATTTCGAACCCCGCCAAGAAGCTTCACGGCTTCATGCAATCCGCTCTCAGCGGATGCAATTTTTAATCACCGCACTCCATTAGAGCACGGTGATCTTCGAGATAGCCGCTCGCCTGAGCAGATCCTTCACTCCTCCGACCAAGACGCCCGGTTGGCGCGACCTCCCGCCCTGCCGGACTTGGGAAACCCTCCGCGACGACACCTCAGGGCGTCCGCCTCACATGAAGGCGCGACAGGTGGAGGCGTTGCTTTCTCCATCATCTCCTAAGAAGATCCTCAAGACGAGCTCTGCTGAGAAGGGCTGAGATCCGAACTACAAGGTACAGTTTTTGGTTATCTTCAAAAATAAATGCAGGGATGTTCCCTATTTACAAGACCCCTTCTTTTTTACTTACGGCTCGCTGGAGGGCTGATCCCCTTGGGGAAACAGTGCGGCTGGGTTACTTCCCAGCGCCAGACTCTCTGACGAAGATTTCTTTCCCCTCTTTGAGGCCTTGACCTCCGGATCTTCCGAAGCGGTCCTCTTCTCTCCTTGGAGGGTGGGACCTTTGATCCCTCCTTCCTCGAAAGTCTCCTTCCGGAGGCGGTTGCTTCCCCGCTCCCCTTCGCCTTCTTTAAAAGGTGCGGCCTTCAACATCTTGGCCAAGCATGGGATCCGGCGTGGTCTCCGAGGGGGCCGGACACCTTATTAACTTTGCCTTGGCTATCCACTCCTGTTCAAGAAACGGCCTTTAAAGGGCATATATATGATAAATGAATGAACAGCTTGTCCGGTTACGGACTACTTACTTGAGTATCTGGGCGATTGCACCTTAGCCCTGCGTCCTCAGTCAGGTCCGGACACTTCTCTTGTGATTTGAAGAACAATTTATACATCTCCACGGGTGTCATACCCACAAAATGATGGAGAGCTCGTGGTCCCTCCGGATTGAATTCCCACAGACGGAGGGGGCGACGTTTGCAGGCGTAGGCGCCAATCAACATAACCTGCGCCATCGCGACGGATTGATCTCTCTTTCTTGGAGGTCTAGAATACGGCCCTGCAATGAGGAACGCCCTTGGACGGCCCCACGAGGCCCTTGTTGACCCATGATGCCGATGCTTGTGGTGGACCTGGCGGAAGGCGGAAGCGCCACCCATTTGGTGCCCCGGGGCGGTAATATAAAAACACTCTCGCTGCCCACAAACCAAGCTCCTCTTGAAAAGAGCCCTCGCCACGGAGCATCAACACACTTGCTTATGACCGCCCTCCGCACTTCGCTTGTTGCCCTCGATCATCTTGGCTCCACCTTGAAGGTCTTGAGCCACAATCCAAAGTGAGGGGTAATATGGAGGAAGGCCTCACATACGACAATGAATGACGAGATATGGAGGATGGACTCGGATTCAAGTCATGGAAATCCAGCCCATAATAAAACATGAGCCCTCAGACAAAGGGATCCGCCGGAAGCCTAGACCCGAAGGAAGTGTGACACGAACACCACGCCTCGCCGGGCTCGGGAGTGGGAATGACCTGCCCTCAGGTAGGCAGCCTATCGAAATCTCGCGGTTAGGTACTGGCGTCTCGCAGCTTTAGCACATCTTCTTCGGACGGAAGAAGCCATCCATCGCCAAGCTGGCGAGCCGACATCGCCAAAGGTCCGGCGCCTAAATCTGAAGCTTTGGGTGTTAGAACTTGAAGCGAGGCTAACTCGATGGAGGGTGTAAAAAGAAGAGGCCTTGGTCTCATTATAAAGAGGTTGAATACCAAGAGCCCTCCCGTGGTCGATTAGGACTCGCTTTTGATAGAGGAGGCGTGCCAACGAACACGGTTGGGTTACCCACGTCCGTATTGATGGGAATCCCGGAATAAGGGGCACGATCTATGCTTTGATAAGACGTGCTGTGAAACCGCCGCTAAACGCTACCGAGGTGGAATAGTAAAAATGATTCATATAAAGGCCTGGCCGTGGTGTGATGTCACGCCATGGAATACGTCAGCAGATCTGTGCAAAAGTTATTCTCTCTACGGTGGTATGTGGAACTTGTTTTGCAGAGCCGGACACTATCCTTGTGTTCAAAACCTTCTATGAAGTATTCGAAGGAGGAACCCGCCTTGCAATGCCGAAGACAATATGCGCCGGACTAAATGCGTCATTGAAGCCTGGTTCGAGGCTACCGAGGAGTCCTGGACTAGGGGGTGCCCGGATAGCCGAACTATCATCACGGCCGGACTCCAAGACTATGAAGATACAAGATTGAAGACTTCGTCCCGTGTCCGGATGGGACTTTCCTTGGCGTGGAAGGCAAGCTTGGTGATACGGATATGTAGATATCCTACCATTATAACCGACTCTATGTAACCCTAACCTATCCAGTGTCTATATAAACCGGAGGGTTTTAGTCCGTAGGACGAACAAAAATCATACCATAGGCTAGCTTCTAGGGTTTAGCCTCCTTGATCTCATGGTAGATGTACTCTTGTACTACCCATATCATCAATATTAATCAAGCAGGAGTAGAGTATTACCTCCATCGAGAGGGCCCGAACCTGGGTAAAAACATCGTGTCCCTTGTCTCTTGTTACCATCTGCCTAGACGCACAGTTCGGGACCCCCTACCCGAGATCCGCCGGTTTTGACACCGACACCAGGATTTTAAGAACTTCCTCAAGGACAAAAGAGTGAAATTCGTTACTGTAGGCTTTAAGAACGACAGGGATGTCCTGCATCGGATAGGTATCGCTGTAGGCCAGCCCTTCGATATCCGTAAGGCAAGCCTGTGTCCTCCTCTCAACCTTCAATGCTGACCCCAGCAGCAGCCATGATTGATCCTTCTTACGCTAAACTGAAGAAACCTCATCACGAGTTTCATCATGCATGGGAGTCGAAGACATTAGATGAAGATCACATACTGTACGCAACAATGGATTCCTAACTTTGTTTAAATATCTACAAGGGTTGGATGAAGAAGCAGAGCCCAGTG
The DNA here is from genome assembly GCA_021605205.1 of Aegilops longissima. Classification (NCBI taxonomy): domain Eukaryota; kingdom Viridiplantae; phylum Streptophyta; class Magnoliopsida; order Poales; family Poaceae; genus Aegilops; species Aegilops longissima. The sequence goes on along the minus strand of JAHIAM010006636.1, from coordinate 25,658 downwards.
TTCGGTTCAAGCAAAGAAGCGTCGGCGACGTGGAAGAGGAAGAGGGACGAGGACGAAGTCAAGGACGTGGACTCGGACACCGAGTAGGTGGCAGTGCCGTCGCTCATGCTGGTTCTACTGCAGTGTCAAGCTGACTAGTTGCTTAGTTTATTTTCAAGGGTGTGTTGTGCTGAGGCCCCAGCAGAACTATGTTTAGTATGTTCTTTCTCGTTATTTGAACTCCTTAGTACGTACAGTAGTACTAGTACTATGTCTTACTACTATTCTTCTTGTAGTTGGTACTACTGCTTGTATCTTCGTGTTCCTATTGTACTTAATACGTTCGTACTAGTAGTATAATTTGGGTCAGTCGATTTGTGAAAGAAGTTCGATGGAGCGAAGGAAGAAGACGGCAGAAGTGGTGGAAGAAGCCCTTCTATCCATCCATGTTGCATCAAACGGCTCACATGAGTTGACTGACCCAAATTGCTCCATCAGATTGCAGGATCCACGTGGAATTCAAGGTCTCGAAGGTAGATTCCGCGTCCGCACCCGGTTTGCGGGCTCGACACGCGCGCGACCGGCTTCCACCGCGACAGCCACCATGCGCGCCTCCTCCGCGCGGGCGGAGACGACAATGAAACGCTAGTTCCTCCTCGCCAGCGTGCTGGAGCATGCGCTCGTCCTCCTCTTCGTATGCTGCATGCATAGATGCGGCTCCACCAGCTGCTCGCGTGCTTGGCAGCGCGGCGGCATCGCGAGGAGGGACTGCAGACGACGTGAGCGGGCGAGCCTTCGGCTCCATGGCACAGGGATGGCAGCGACACGACGGTGCTCAGCAAGAAATTGTTGGCCTAAGCAGGCGGGCGCCGGCATGCACAACGGCGGCGGCGGCATATAGATGAGTAATCGTGTGGGAGCTTACTTTAGTTTTAGATAAGATTGGTCAAAATTAAAAGAAAACCGTACTAGTACACGTAAACATTAGACTTAGGCAGTGCTTTTATTAGTTAGTACCACAGTCACGATACGGAATCCTGTGCAAGCGCGTGAACCGCGGCCGCGCGATCGATCAAACGGTGCGTCACCGTGTCGCGCTCGAAGGACATCCACTGAACCTTTTTGTGTGTGTGAAAACAATCCTCGAATATTACTCAACTTTTTTTCCTGGAAAGTTCTTGACGCTGCAATATTTCCATATATTTGAATTTAGCTCCAGTTCGTGTTTATTTTGATTTGGACGCTTTTAGGTGCGCTAGTTTTTTAATACTGATTTTGTGTGTGTGACTGAGAGAGAACGTGTATGTGTCCATATGTGTGTTGTGGCGGAAGGGCAATGTGGAGACGGTGTGCGTGATATGACATAGAGAGGTGTGAATGTGCAAATGATCATGCATGAGTGAGACATAGATGATATGTCGATACGTTGTGTATACATGAGAGAACGGTCTTCTAGTTTACTTGTGTGTGTGTGTGTGTGTGAGAGAGAGAGAGAGAGAGAGAGAGAGGGAGAGAGAGAGAGAGAGGAGCATCCATAACACAACAACCATCTCTCTCAATTCGTCCGTCCCTCACACGGTCGCATGCAACACATGCCTCAATGCGCACATTTTGACACCCTCACTCGGCCCCTGCCCACCTCAAGGCCCGCACAATCTCTTTGTGAATACCCATTTCTCTCCTTAGGTTTGTTTTCTCTCAATATCTCTCTCTCTCTCTCTCACACACACACACACACACACACACACACACACACACACACACACACACACACACACACACACACACACTCCCCCGAGCACACAATTCATCCCCATCCAAGGTTATACAGCGACCACTCTCGCTTGTGCTTCTTTGCACCCCAACATGCACAACACCTCAATCTTCAAAGAGGGCATCGAGCAGATCGAAGACGGCGACCACACCGCACTAGAGAATGCGGGGTCATTTGGAAGCAGGGTGATGTGACGACGGCTGACTGACTCCTCCACCCACCCTCTCTCTCTCTTGCACAAAATTACCAATCCCTCTCTCCCCCGCACAAAATTGTCAATCCCTCAACCCACGAGATCCTTCCCCTCTCGTCCATGTTTTTCCAGCTCTCTCATAAAACATGTTGTCTCTTCTCCTTCCACGTATACAGAATCTGGATGCACACGCATCTCACGTATATTACATGTCTCCATCTTTCTCATAGACCTAACTTCTTCCTCGCTCTTTCTCTCTCTATCTCTCTCCCTCTGTCTCGTTAGGTTTGTCTCCTACTCTCTCGTCCACATACATACAATCTTTCCCACCCTATCTGCTCCATCTTCAAAAGCTCTCTCTGCATGTTTCATTCACACATTGGGATATGTCAAAATGTTGCTTCTATAATGGTCCTATTTGGATCATGGGGTTAGAGCTAGTTTGGGTTAGTTGGTGGCTCAAATAACCCAAAAGTATCCAAACAGGGAGGGTTAGAGCGGGTTAGTTCCATCTAACCCAACTATCCCGGTGGAGAGGTGCTTATTTGGGTTAGAGTGGGTTAGAAAATAACTCTAACTCTAACTGTGTTAGAGTATCCAAACAGGGCCAATGGCTGATGTAGAGTTATGGTCATTTTTGTTGCATCCTACAAAGTAATAACTATGAAATGCATTTAGATTCTCATTTCACTGGGATTATGTGAGTTTGAGCATGTTGTGAAGTACTATAGACCTTGTATACATCTTGGGATTCACAATGATTGTAACTATTGAATTGTATAGACCATTACATTCAAGTCAATAGCCTAATATATTTATTTCACAATTTCAACAAATGATTAGTTCACTACAAACTAAGAAAACAAATGTGTACTCCTCCGCTTTTATTTAAGTCCGCGATTAGCATTGGTCAAAGTCAAGTTTTGTAAACTCTCGAAAGATTATAACAAAAATATTAACATATACAATAACAAATAAATGCCATTAGATTCATTATTGAATGTACTTTCACATCATACATATTTGTTATGGTAAATTTTTATATTTTTCTATAAACTTGGTCAAACTTTAGGAAGTTTGACTTCGATCAAACCTAATATGCAGAGTTTACTACTACTACTCGCTAGTTGCCTAGCCGAATCACTCAACACGCCACACGGGGAGTCCAGTGTCACAAAATTTTGAGGTCGGCGGGAAAATCTCCCGCGACCCTGATTCGAGTAGTGGGAAGTTACCATCATAGCCTTCGGAACAGGCCTACGGATGACGCTTGGTAGGGGGCTGTTTTTGTAACTTCAGGTTCACCCTACCCGGCACCCAGAGTAGTACACCTAAATACTCACCATTTTCTATCCCCACCGCAAAATAGACTTCTCAATGGCACCACAGCCTTCGTGCTCCTCCCCTTTACATCGACGCACTCCTCCACCGCAGCGCATCTGCCTCATTGACGACCTCGTATGCCGCATTGGAGCCGGTCCACCGTCGTTGTCGTACACGGAGCCACTTCACCGGGATCGTCTTCCATGGTCTCGGAACTGCTTCCCGGAAGCCGACGCCAAGCACAGAAGTACCACCGTCGTGGACAATGAACTGACTCCCGTTGCCGACCATGACTCACAGAGGCCAACGCGACCATCGTTCTCCTCCTCGATTGGTAATGTGTGTATTGAATCACTTAGCAGTACATGTGCAGTTCCAATTTTGTTCATACCTACCCTTCAAATTTCCTGGGTGCTATTGTTCCCGTAAAAGTAATTGGTTATAGCCTCCATTGTCCAAAAGAATATCAGCTTGTAATTGTGGCCGCTCCGTGTCGTCTTTGTGCTTGGTAGGTTTTTCATCTGCAACCAGTAGTGTGGCAAATGATGCAAAGGTTTTTAGAACTAGCAAGATGCCCATGCGTTGCACGCATCAAGATGCATTTGTATGAGTAGTTTATCTTGTGGGAGAAAATGATGAACGAGGGAAGGCCTTATTTGAAAATCTAGAGAGGGGTATGGGTATCTATTTGCAAAATTCCCATTTGTTTCCTTCCTATCTGCCAGATATAAATCGGACGGCCTATATTGCAAGAAAAAAAGTATAGAGCAAAAAAGTAGACAGTAAAGGAAGTAGAGATAAATATTAAATATTAAATATTAAATAAATATAACAGTAGAGAAGAGAGTAGAGATAGCAGAGACATCGGGAAAGGATCGCGCGCGCACGGGAAAAAGCGGCCGGGCGTGCGGTAGTTTTGGCGCGCGGCGTCCGGCGCGCTTTCTAAAATCCAACGCCCTCCCACCACTCTGTGCCTTGCCACCGCTCTCTCCCCGCTCATTTTCACCTCGCCGCCGCCGCGCTACCATGCCGCCGCGTCGCCGGGAAACTTGGGGATACTGCGGCGTCCGCGCGCGCCCCTCCGGCGGCTTCTTCGCCGAGATCCGGTTCCGCGGGATGCGCCTCGGCCTCGGCAATTTCGACTCCGCCAATGAGGCCGCCCGCATGTACGACACAGCGGCGTGGCGACTCTGGTGGCCTCATAGAACATTGAACTTCCCCAACGTGCCGACGCGGGAGCGGGCGCAGGAGCTCACGCCTCTGTTGCGGCTTAGCACCGACGAAGATCATCGCGACAACCGGAGGCGGGAGCACCGTCTCGGCATCGCCGAGATGGACGAGGAAGCCATGGCGTTGTGGCGCCAACACTTCCCGCAGGACATCATCAACGAGCACGAGTTCTACGCGCAAAGGAGGGCGGAGAGGGATATGAGGAGGGCGGAGCGAGCCGCCTATCGCAAGGAGAAGGTAGGAGAAAAGCGGATGCTCAATTCAACATGAAGCTAGGAGCAGCGTCGCCCTGGGAATCCGACGATGATCGGTATCTTCATGCCTACAGTCAAACGTCGGAGGAGGATATCACTAAGGAGGAGTTGGACGATGAGGAGTAGTTGAATTATCTTTTTTTTATCTATCTATGTTGAGAACTATCCTCTACTCTATCTACTTCTCGATCTCAGCACTGTAAAAGCTTTTTTAAAGCGCCGCGCGTTGCGATTCTGTTGGAGATGCTCTAACATGGCAGACGAGTGCTTTAATGTTGCCCACAAGATGCGCGAGTATTACTAGTTGTATATTTTTCTTGCCATGTTGAGATTTTAAAACCATGAGTGCGAACATGCAGAGGAGCAATGAAGACCAAACATGGGATATTCGGGACATCTTCAAGGAGCGTGGCAAGTTAAAGAGGAGCTCCACCAAACCTGTAAAACGAGCTTTGGTAAGTAACACCCTTTCAATTACTTTCGTGTAGCCTTGTGTTCCTTGATGTGTATATGTTGTAGTTTTTGTTTCTCTTAAGCATGGTGTTCTTTGATGTGTAATAAGAAGAGTCTTAATTGTCCTAATGCTTTTGTTTTTAGCTTGATGTAGGAAGTGGGTGTTCTCACCTTGTAGTCTGTTTTTATATTTTTTTCCTTTTGAATTCACTTCTCCGAGTTATGTTTATCTGGCTTCTACTAAATGGATCTAGGTTGCTCTGAGTATTGATCTAAAAAAGAAGTAACTTCATGTCAGGATGCAGTTCCTGCGAGGAGGGAAGTATGGTCAACCTCGAGATCATGTTTCCAAAATGAGGCTGGATTACACACAAGGTTCCAGTTCCCTAATGATGCTGGATTAGACACAAGGTGCAAATTCCCAGATGATGCTGGATTACACACAAGCCAGGTGGAGTCGTCAGCTGTTCGTGTCCTCGTGGCATTAGTAAAGGCTGAAAGAAAGCGTGCAGCAGCCCTTGAGAATGTAGCTGAGTTCCTGAAGAAGCGAAAAGAGCAATCAGATGCTCTCTTCACCCAAGCCAAAGAAGAGATGGAAGAAGCCAGAAATAAGCTAGCAGAGGCAGAGCAGGCTAGGCGTCTCCTGCTATCTAAAACTGTTGTCAATACAAAATTTCCTTCATAATAGCTAGGTTCAAATGTTTATCCAGTTAGCATGCCTGTTGTGATGTTCGTGCATCTACTGATGTGGCACAAAATGTTTTTTTGGGTCATGTAATAACAGCAATTACTTTCCAAACAATAACAGATGAAGCATTGGACATGGTATAGTTCACGCGCAAGCCCAACATTCCAAGTTCAACTTCCACATCAAACTCATGTTCACAAATATCTGCACATTTCATACATAATGTCCACAACCATGATTCATTTCAAAGCCAAAAAAATGTGAGGAGAGTTATAAATAAAGAAAAACCTCTACTAGTTCCTGCTACGGTCAGCACAACAAGTCAAGACCATGCATAAATTAATTATATTTTAGTCATTTTTTGTGTTCTAAAATACCTGCCGGCTCGCAGAAGGACGTGACGTGTTGCCGGCACACGCGCGGATTCAATGAAGGCATAAGCTGGTTGCACGCGGCGAGGAGGCGTGCTCACGGCTCGCACTGCGTGAGTCGCGCCTCCTCTTGGCCGGCGCGCCGGTTCAATGCCTGCGCTATGAGAGGTCGCGTCCGTGTCAGAGCAATCACTCCCTCCAGTCCTTTTTTGTTTGGGTATAACAAAATCTCGTTTTCCATTCACATTTTACAAGTAAAATTCATGGACAAACTTTGACCCAAAGTACGATGGGGACTAGTAAACCAGAATGGAGGTAGTAGTTTTTTTAATCAAAGAAGGGTTTCCCCTTCCGATTTTCATTACTGAAAACCAGCATCTAAATCTAAACCATAGTATTTGCCCTAGAACTACCAGGTTCAACATCTCGCAACATAAACCCATACAACCTCCATCGCAAAAAAAACCATACAACCATACGCCAAGGAGGTACGTAGTACTATGAATTCCATTTTCTCTCCATACCAATCGTTCTGAAAACTACTTACTACTTATAACGCGCCATTGAAAATCGGAACTCTTAACCCCGCTAGAAAAACGATATTTGAAACGTGGCTACTCGATGTGTGGCAACTGGCGAGCCACCGCACTCCAAGTCGTTCACCTGTGGTCCCAACCATCAAATCCTACGGATCAAATTATCACGCGAGCTGACTATTCCTACAAAGGTGCTCCACCACGTATCCAGTACCCCGCGAATGCAGCAATCGTGCACCTAGGGTTTTAGGGTTTATTTGTTAACGCCGCTTTACGTAACACTCATGTGTGCGAGACAGCGAGAGGCCGATCAAGTCGTATGCGCTCTTCTCTTCAGATATGTACTCCACCGCTTGTCCGTGTCCAAAAATTATAATAACTACTAGCAATGTGCCAATGCGTTGCCACACGATCAAAGTAGATTATTACATATTCACCGATTTGATAGAAAAAAGTCTAGTTTTGAAATACGATATCACTAAAAATATGTTATGTTTCACTCAAAATATATTCCTTTGGTGTTTTTGATGAGATAAGGAGGAATGTTGTTGGTTTCAAGATTCGAGAAGTGGTATATGTCTAATTTCTACTCTTACTAGCAAGATGCCCGTGCGTTGCACGGAACATCTAGATCTTGTGGGAGAAAAGGATGAACGAGGGAAGGCCTTATCTGCAAATGTGGTGAAGAGTGCGGGTAAATTGCCATATTATCATTCCTATCCGTCGATATAAATCGGACGACCTACATTGTAGGATGGCAGGCCCACCATCATCACCAACTCTATTTTTATCCCTACTCTTATAAAAAGCATTGTCGGTGATGATCGTGTGCCTGCCATCCTGCAATATAGGCCGTCCGATCTATATCTGACGGATAGGAAGGAAACTATGGCAATTTTGCAAAAGATACCCACACCCTCTCCACATTTGCAAATAAGGCCTTCCTCGCTCATCCTTTTCCCCACAAGATAAACTACTCATACAAATGCATCTTGATGTTCAGATAATGCATGGGCATCTTGCTAGTTGTTGCAAAAAGCCCATGTGTGTGTGAGAGAGAGGGAGAGTGGAGGAGGACGGAGTGCATGTGTGACAAACACAAAAGGAGTGTGTGTGCGTTAGGTATCAGCTTAAACATTAGGCGATAGTGCGTGTGTGCACGATCAAGAGGGCGTGTCTCGAGAAGGGAAGAAAAATCTACACAGATACAAGGAGCAGGAGAGAGACATGTATGCGATGGTGGAAGCATGAGTGTGTGGGTGTATAAACCTATCTAGAGGCTAGGTAGTCGATAAATGTTCGTGAGAGAAGTACGAGTCGGGGTGCGAAAGCAAGAGTTTTGTGTGTGTGAGAGAGAGACAGTAGTCGGGAAGGGAGGAAGCAGGAGTTGTGTGTGTGTGTGTGTGTGTGTGTGTGTGTGTGTGTGTGTGTGTGTGTGTGAGAGAGAGAGAGACGGTAGTCGGGTTGTCTGATCGGTAAACAAATGAATAATGTCATTTGGGATGGAGATTTAAAAGGAGACCGCAACAAATGTTGTGTCTACAGGAGAGAGAGAGAGAGAGAGAGAGAGAGTAATTTTAGTGGTATGAGTCATATGTAGAGACATATAGGGTGTGTGAGAGAATCCCATAGAGAGAAAGACAAAGTGAAAGACGAGTGGAGACTGTGTGTGTGGCGTGAAAAGAAAGCTTAGGTACCGAGTACCAGAGAACAGATGAGACGTGAGAGATAATGAAAACCTTGTAATGTATAATGATAGGGAGATTGTGACACTTCTCAAGGGAGACGTCGAGAGACCATGTTTGCGAGGATAGGAGAAACATGAAGTGAGCGTGCGGGTGAGCTGGAGAAAAGAGAGTGATAGCTACCTGAAGGAGCATGCATGCGAGAGAGATGGGCGTGAAAGGAGTGAACAAAAAAGGGATTCAAATATTTGAATTGAGATGATGATACATGTAATCCATACTGAACCAAAATTGATCTATCAAACATGCATACTCATATGAATTCACGCACATCTATGTTATTTAATATGTTGGTATTACTGATCCATACATTTTAGTAGAACATAATTTGGTTAATTTTTTTTGAATTCAACCGTAAGATTCCAAGATCGTTGTATTTGTAAATCATATTATACATATAAAGGAGCAGAATTCTTTGTTGCGCTTTTGAAAGTATATATAAAAAAATGATGTATATAGAATTTAATTCCAATTGAAAATGGATCCCGCCCGAAAAAAAATAGAATACAAATCGGATTCAAATTGAGTTGGCACGGTAAACGTGCACTCTGCAAAATTTGAACGAAGCAGGGAAAGTCGCAGTAACCGCCTGAAACCAAAATCTGCGAGATGGAAATCACTACTGCCTATCACTGCCATGCAAAGCCTATCTGCTGGATTTCTATAGGTTTCGATAGGGGTAGGTTTGTAATTTCACCCAAACGTGACGTAACCGCCTCTCACCGGATTCATACACGGGCGCCAAAACACAAGTGTGTCTCGGCGAAATCAACTCCCTCCCGGATTCATATTCATACACGGTGGGCGCCAAAAACAAACTCTAGTTGGCAAATATTCGGTGTATGCGAGATTACCGTCCTATCCCCAACCGACTAATGTTGTTGTGATGTAGTAGAAATTTGAAACGGGGGCTAAGTTTGTAAATCTCCTCGCATTGGAGACAAGCGCGCCCTGAATACATGGTTCCCCCCTTCCTCTCTACCTCCCTTTTCCCCATTCATACTCTGTGGGCGCCAAAACACCCTCTCCACCCCACCCTCCTCCGTCCGCGGACGTCCGCCACCCCATCCACCTCCGTCCTCCTCCACCATGCCGGAGCTGATACCCCGACACCGCCGTCCATTAAAAGAGATCGACCTCTCTCATCCACGCCTTCGGACCGGGATCCTTGCATCCCGTCCTCTCGCTTCATCCTCGCCGTCGTCCACCTTGCCGGCGCCGCTCCTACGACCGTCTCGTCCACTGCACCCCGCCGCCACCGTCTACCCTCCTGGATCTGCTTCCACGCCGCCGACAGCCATCGCTACCGCAGCACCGTCAAATTCTCAGCAGATGCATACACAGCGCCGCACCAGAGGCGGTACTCTTTCGTATCTTCTCAACTTATTTATCGAAGCAAGAAAATAGATCGCCACCGCTTTACTCTGATTTCTTGTCTTGGTTATGGTTGCCTTTGTCCGTTTGCACCTTCAGATCCGCCATGGCACGCCAACACTATACTCCCAATGCTTATGGTTTTCCCTTTATATTCCACACTAGTTAAATCACATGACTAAATTTCAAAATTGGGTCACGATTTTTCAGAGCTCACGGAGTTCGCCTGCGCCGAAGGGGCTCGGGTGGTTGTGGGGCCTCATGGTGGGGGGTGGGGTGGCGGAGGAACACAGCAGTTGGGGCCGGTGGGGTGGGGTGGCGGAGGAACACAGCGGTTGGGGTCGGTGGTCGGCGCCGGCCCGTCTGCAAGGTGTTCTCAGATGGGAAGAATCGAGACGAGGAAGAAGAAGGGTTAGGAGACGAGGATCTTCATCCAACCGCCTGAAATGGTCGAGAGACAGCGGGAGTTGCATTCTTAATGCACTCTAGTTCATCATGTGGACACTGCAAGAACCAACATTTTATTATCCAAAATCTGCTTGCTCTTCTTTACCATGTTCCTCTTCCGTTCTTCTTTAATATGTACTCTCTCCGTTCCTAAATACAAGTCTTTGTATAGATTCCACCATGGACTACATATGGAGCAAAATGAGTGAATCTACACTCTAAAATATATCTGGATACATCTCAGATGTGATCCATAGTGGAAATCTCTACCAAGACTTATATTTTGGAACGGAGGAGTATGCTAGTAGTACAAGATGTTCCTTGTAATCAAGATGAGCAGGACATTTGCAGTGTAGAGGTATATACGATCGGTTGTGATGGACACTTTGAGCCTCTTTGATTCAGAGGATCTTGTAAACATAGGAATAGGATTTGTAGTGGCCTGCCCACTTGAATCCTATAAGAATAGCAAGGAAATGCGGGAGCTGTGTCGCTTTGAGAGTTACATCGATATTAACAAGACCGCACCTTCACTTGAAGAGAGCTGGTATCCGAAGCCTTTCTAGCCGCATCGCAATACTAGCACATATATTCCAGAAAGTTCCACTTTGCTGATTTTACTCTGATGCTTAAGGTTTTCCCGTTATATCTACACTATGATCTGTGTAGCTGCTTTGTGTCACACTAGCAGCAGTCCACTCTTGAAGCTAAACACTGCAATGAATTACAAAATTGGCACCAAGGCATTGAGTGCCATTCTGGATGCAATGAAACTCATACGCTCCCCACATGTTGATTCTTGTTCAGAATATGATCCTAATGACTATTTTAACCTCGAGGAGTCAAAGGAAGATGGCATGTCCTGTTCACCCATCAAGGTGCCTATTCTAATTTAGCAATGTTTTATTGATTGCGGGTATCTTGCATATGTTGTGTTGCATTTCTTCTACTTTGTTGCACCGCCATCTACTTAGTTTACTCATCATATATGTCGTGATGCCATGCCCATCCATTATCAATACATATTCCATCTGTCATCATACCATGTTTTTCCACTCAAATGTTGTCCTTGTGCATCAGACATCAAAGAGGGTGATTGCAGAACCTGAAGGAGCACCAAGAAAGTCCTTGAAAACATGGTGGTGCCAAGAAATCGACAACACCCCACTTATATTGGATGTACAACCAGTGACACAAAACGTAGGACCGACTCCGCAGACTGCACCCATACTTCATCGCCACACCACTAGCCCCACCACACAGACCTGCACTCCAAAGAAAAGGTATACCGATTTCATTTGCCATAGCACCAGCTGTACCACGAAAAATCCCACTCCAACAAAAAGTACAGCAAGTCCACCGTCAAGACCTATCCCAACTGCAGAGACGGCCAATTCCTGCAGATTGGAACCCCATTCCATTTATTCCCAGTTTAAAAGACAATGCTTTCAATGTTGTTAGGGACTACGTGCATATATTCCCATCATGGGAAGATTATAGTGAAGAAAAACACCATTTTCACATCTTCCTGTCCAACTTACGTGTAAGTGCTATTATTCATGGTTATTATTTTCCTGTTTTCTGCTGATTGAACACATCAATGATTTACATTACGTTGTTGTAACTAGGCGAGGGTCAATCTGGATAGTCATGACGAGTAAAGCTTGCTTGTGCTTTTCAAGGAAGCATTGCAGGAGTATCGGTGTTACCTGAGGAATTCACACTTCGATGGCAAGTCTATAAACAAAATTCCGGTGAAGTCTCCTGTGCTAAATTTAGAAGACATTGAATGGAAAAACCTTGTTATGCACTGGTCTCGTTCCCAGGATGAGGTATTGTCTATGAAATCACATGACAATTTGAACTTCTACTTTTTTACATGTGCCTTACGGATCTTTTTTGCAGGAAATCTGCTCGAAGAAGAATTCCGGTTTGAAAAGAACGACAGGATATCGCAAATATGCTGCTCGCTGCTTTGCTCTTGTTAGTACCTGTTGTCCTGTATCACCGTACTTGCATACATACCTGGTTCATTATGTGACAGCAGATGCATGATAGCTTGCTTATCAATTGTTCGCCCAAATTATCGATCTGTATGAATGGTTACATTAGTGTAGAATATATCCAATGCCAATGTTTTTAGCTCTGCATTGTTCTTGTAAGTACATGTTGTCCTTTATCGATGTACTTATAATGACAGTAGTTGTTCATGTACCATCACTCTACAGCTTATTTTCATTTGCCTCCATTTTCTACACATCATATCTATATTTATCTTACCATAAGGTTGGTAATCAAGAAGTTTAGCTGTACATTTCTCTTGGCTGTACCTTTTGCTTGTATCGCTGCACTTACATTTATAGCTACTTGGTTATGTAGCATCACTCTTCATCTTATCTTAAATATTCTCCATTTTTTCAGATATTATCACATCTATATTTACTCTTAATAAAATGTAGAATAAAGGCAATGCTTTTGAAGAAGATTCTATGGTAAACTTCTTGAATTGCCCCCCATCAAGATGGACAAGGCCTTTATAGAGCCTGTCTTCACCAATAATGTAAGTTTGTCCATCTTAAGCCTTCAAACTTTGTTGTATATATTTGGTTAGGCATGACTGCAACATCTGTTTATTTTTGTGTTTGCATCAAATTGCTTATTTAAAGTTTATTATGTAGTTCATAAACAAAAGTTTGTCCTTTCTCAATTTAAGTTTTCAGTTGTACAACCAAGTTCCTTCTTCATACCATGTAAATTAAACTATACTGAGCAAGTGATCTTCTTTTGCACCGCATGTATGCTTCTTTCTTCATCCATAATCCGGTGGTGTGGTGAACCTACCCACTACACAGACAATGTCATATTCTGCAATGTCTTAACTATGAACAATGTCATATCATTCTACTATTATTTAAACCGTCCCTTTATTTGCCAATCTGAAATGGTATAAATTGACAGCACAATAACCATTGATACTTACGAGTTCTTGATCTGTAATCCGGTGTTGTCGTGAAGCTGCCAACTCCTTCACAATGTCATTTCCTGCCATGTCTTGACCTGAACAATACCATATTGTGTTAATGCAATTTTAAACTGTGTCACTTTATTCAATCGAAGAAATGTGATGAATTGTCAAGACCGATACTTTTACGCAAAACCTGTCATCCGTCTCGCTTGTTTATCTTTCGAGTAAGGAAGATATAAGTGTTGAACAAGCGCTAGCCTCATCATCTTGCTCACCGCTTGCTTGCCTGCAGCTCCCAAAGAGGGCTAACCTTTCTTGAACTCTATTGAAGTGTTGTCGGTTTTGTATATTATTTTGTCGGCGTGTTTATTTGCAATTGGTGGCGATCTTTGATGCCTAGTGTATGTAATCTATTCGCTTGTGCTTTATTATCATAGTGGCGAACTTTGATGCCCGATTGATGTAATATGTCGTAGTTACTTTATTGTATAGTCTAGGTTTTTTCTTATTCACGATGTTGCAGTTATTTTATCATATATATCCTGTCTTCGCGATAAACCGTCCAAACCGTAAAATTACGGTACATAATCGAACGTCATGCAATCACGATGTAGGTTTGGCACAAACGTGCGAACAGCTCACGGGCGGCAGCAGAGCCGAAATGAACCCGACCCATGATTGTGCGAATCAAATCACGGGCTTTTAACAGCCAAAATTGTCTCGGTCCTTATTTGGCCCAATCGGATATCGGTCATGCGAGCAGGCGGATGCAATCGGACCGTAGTTAGGCCCAACTATATGACGGGCTTTAACAGCCGAAATTAATATAGGGCGAAATGTTAAACAGGCCCTTAACAAGCCAAAATTAATATCGGGCCAATTACTAAGTGGGCATTTAGCAAGTGGGCCCAAAAGCATATTGTCCAGCTTGGGCGAATTTTATATGGGCCATAATTGAGCCCAAAGCCTCTTAAAGGGTCGGACCTGATTTGGGCGTAATTTGGCCCAGAACGTGGTAGGCTTATAACGGGCGGATCTCATATGGGCCACTTTTAGGACCGGAACGTGGCAGGCCATTAATGGGCGGATCGATATGGGCGAAGATTTGGCCCAAAACATGGCAACCAGCTAATGGGCGGCCTACTAGGGTCCTCAAAATCTTGTGGGCCTCACAAATGGGCCGCCCATTAATGTCGGCAAATCTCGTGGGCCTTAAGTCAAGCAGGCCCATTATGATCCGCAAGAATCTTGTGGGCCTTTACCTGGGCCGGCCCATTATGGCACACAAAAATATTGTGCGCCTTTAGCTGGGCCGGCCCATTATGGCCCGCAAAATCTTGTGGGCCTTTACCTGGGTCGGCCCATTGTGGCTCGCAAAATCTCGTGGGCCTTTAGCTGGGCCGGCCCATTATGGTCCGCAAAATCTTGTGGGCCTTTAGCTGGCCGCCCATTATGGTCCGCAAAACTTGTGGGCCTTTAATTGGGCCGCCCAATTAAAGTTGTTGGGCGTGCCACGGTCGACGTATCATAGGCGCCTTCATCCAATGAGTGGATGACATCTGTCCCGGTGAGCCAACACGTGTTTCCTCCATCCAATGATGATTTTACACGGAAAATCCCCATTGGTCGGGCTGTTAACGGGTTATCGGATCCAAAACCCGACCCGATAGCTTAACGGCGTTCCGCTACGGTAGATGCCACGTGTCGGTCACCCTTGATGAAAGCACTTCGTGACGCGATTTATCGTCATGGAAGTGGACACTTCGTGATGATAATTTTCGTAATGTCATGGAACACTTCTCGACAAAGACACGTATGACTATCTTGATTATGTCATAAATTTGTCATGGATGTACATGCATGACAAAAACGCGACCGATTGTGACAAACACGTATCATCACGGAAGTGTATTTTTTTGTAGTGTAGGGACACTCTGCTTGTCTATGTATTCACACATGTACTAAGTTTTCGGCTAATACAATTCTAGCATGAATAATAAACATTTATCATGATATAAGGAAATATAAATAACAACTTTATTATTGCCTCTAGGGTATATTTCCTTCAATAATTGTGCCTCCCGTGGAAACATACTTGTGTCTGCATGAGAAGCAAATTTGTGCCTCTCGGGAAAGCAAAAGAAAGCATGTTGTTCCCTTTTCTAGAGTCATGCAGAAGCAATTTTGTGCCTCCATGAGAAGCAAATCCGTGCTTCTTTATGGAATAAAAAATCTTTTAGTGCAAAAATGTTTTTTGATTTTTTCTCCAAAACCTAGGGTAAACTAAAAAAATAAAAAAACATCCAAACCCCAAAAACGTGTAAAAAGATAAATAAAATAAAGTCACGAGGGAGCACCCAACGTGCTACACGTGGAAACGCAGAGATTGCGCCAAGTGGTGTGCTATCTGCCTACCAAAAGTGACCCTTGCTGGGTTTCCGTAAGGGGTACTCTTTTGTTAGCTGCTCCCACGATTCTACAAATTTGTTTTCGGTAGCATGGGCTGCATGGAGAGCTCGTCGGCATAGAGCTTGGTGCAAACCCTATATCTCGCTTCTAGTGTGAGTTGATTACGTGTTTTTAGTAACGAGTAGATTACGTTTCAGTGAAGGATTTTCCCTTACCTGTATCTACTGGGTCGGCCCATTTTTGACTGTATTTTTTTCTTCCGCCTTTTGATCGAGTTCGCTTATGTCGTTCACTCGATTTCACTCTTTTTAGTGTGTTTTTTCTTTTTCTTTTATTTATTTACTTACAGCTTTGTATATTTCTTCACTGATTTTCTTCAATTTTCTGTTTTTCTTTGTTTTTTCATCTGTTTTCTTCCTTTATTTCCTGGTTTCATTTGTTTTTTTTCCTTTTATCTTTCTTTTCTGTGTTTCTTTCTCGGTTTTCAAATGCATTTTCTCTATTTTCGTTGTTTGGTTCTTGGTTTTCAATGTTTCCATTCTTTTGCAATGGTTTTTATTTTCTTTTATGGATTTCTTTCCTTTTATCTTTGATTTTATTGATTTTCTATGTTTTCCATTGTTTCTTTGTAGATTTTCATCATTTTTTTGTTCAAGACATGCCAACTTCTTCTAGTACACATCCAAAAAGTATCATATACATCTGTACATTTTTACATTTTTAAGTAAATGATTAACATTTCGGAAAAATAAAATTTTTATGTCTACTTTATCCTTACACAATGTACACTTTTGCTGTATATATCTAATACATTTTAATACAGTTTTAAAAATTTCAAATACAATATTAACATTTTTAATACACGGTCAACATTTTTCAACACACGGTTAAGACTTTATTAATGGCAATAAAGTGTTTTTCAGACCCAATGTACATGTACATTTTTTATATACTCCGTAACATTTTTTACGATTTAACATTTTTTAAATATATGATCAACATTATTTCACACACATTGTTGTTTTTCTATCTATTTTCATATACATGACAAACATTTTTTTCTATTTTTCTATGCACAGTAATGCTTGATTAATATTTTTCAAACACTTTAAAAAATCAATACCTTGATTAACACTTTTTGTAAATAAATGATCAATTTTTTTCATGACATTATATATGTTTTATACATTTTTTATATGCATGAGAAACATTTTTATTATACCCACTTAACATTTTTTGAAATGTTTTATAATATTTGGAAGTAAAAAATATAAAAAAGCAAAATAATAAAACAAAAGGTGAAAATAACAGGGGAAAATGAGGCAGTGGCATGTGGCTGTCCGCGTGCCTGGCTGGCCCATTTAAGGAGGCGCATGACGCGAGCAGACGTTAGTTCTTGCTATAAGTGAAACATAGCACTGCCCAAAGCTTGGGGCTAGGCTTGCACTACACACCTGGGGCTGGGCTTTCTATATTCTATATGTCTAAAATTCAAGAAATGATTCTACTGATGTATAGGTTAGTTGGGACACCCCTGGGTTGTAGCCTCAGTTGTCCCAGGCCCAATTCTGCCCTTGGCTCTCTTATCACTATTGTGTTGTCAACTGCTTTTACAAATGCTTTTGTAAGTCATTTTGATTGCATCAATTGTTAAAGTTGGCTTTCCGCAAAATTTGGAACTTAGTATAGCAGCCTTCTTTTGTATTGAGTCAATGCATGAATATCTATTATCAACTCCTTGTGGGTTGCTTGCGAAGACATATTCGAAGTACTCACCTGATATTGTTATCTCTGACTATTTAACTTGGTCGGGCATGGAGGACTTTTCATTCCTGAAGATGAGTTCGTTGACGACACCCCTACGAGTTAGGATGCTTCCTTGTCAAAATGTGTGTAGCGTAATAGCATGATGGCTAGGGCCCAAGCTACCGTTGGAGTTTCCACTGCTCTTTCAGTTGGAGTTCAGCCCATGAGGCAATGATGTGTAAGACTTGACCATAATGGTCATATTTATGTAAGACTTTATCGTTATGTAATGGATGTAACTTGTGATACTCAGTTTGTTGTGTTCACTCAAAATTTATCTTGGGATCAGTGTGCATGCACAAACAGTGGCTTCACTCAACTAAAACGCGTCCCCACAAGTAACTACACTCTCCGGTAGCCGTCAACATAAGATTAAAATTTTGGAAAACATTGTTTTTTACATCATGTTCCATGAACATAAACAAAACTATGGTCATCCGCCTATTGCTGATTAATTTATCTGAAATTTCACATGTTGGTCCATGACTTCAAGCCCCGACCCCTCAACTTAGGTATCATTTCGGTTTTCTACTTCAAACTTATCCCAAATATACTGGTCGACAAGATAAGGTAAATTAGTTATTGTTCTTTATTTTCTACTTTCCAAATAAAAGTTTTCTCATCATTTACTAAAAACTACTTCATGCAAGATGCACCATTTGATACTTGTGAGATGACACAAACAAACACATATTGCTTTGAGCCGTAAAAGGTACAACTATGTTTCTTCATTGTCTCTTTTATAAAGATAACATATTGATATGAAGACGATACCAATTACATCTAATCGAGATTTAATGATGCACACAGCTAATAAAAAGATAAAAAAGAAGAAGAAAAAGTAAAGATAGCTGACAAGACTAACGACACACAACAAGGCAAACAAGGAGCACCACATCCACACCCTTGAAAACTTGTGAACTACGAAAAGGTTATCCAAAATCAACACCATCAGAAAGGTATGACATGCAAGCAATGTCGTCATGGACCTAACCGCTAATAGGCAAATCTCCAAAGCAATGCTTTCAAGAATAAAAATGACGCGTAACCACCACCATTTCCAGGTGCAACCGTCAAAGGTTAGACCAAGGGCTTTCACCCCGGAGCTCGTGACCAGGGCAAAGTACACGGAGCTGTTGTCTATCAGTTGTTTGCCCCTATAAAATGGTGATTACACTTGTAGAAAACAGGGCAATGGTCCAGGCCCGGCCAGCCCATTAGTCCCGGTTCAATCCAGAACCGGGACCAATGGGGGCATTGGACCCGGTTCGTGAGCCCCGGGGGCCGGCCGGGCCACATGGGCCATTGGTCCCGGTTCGTCTGGACCTTTTGGTCCCGGTTGGTGGGACGAACCGGGATCAATGGGCCTCGCTCCTGGCTCACCACCATTGGTCCCGGTTGGTGGGACGAACCGGGACCAAAAGCTGCCATTTAGTCCCGGTTCAAGTCACCAACCGGGACCAATTATTTGCCTATATATATACCCCTCGCCATGAAAGCGAGCACTCCCAAGGTGCTCGCTGTTTTAAATGTGAGGGAGAGCTTGTGGTGCTCTAGCTCACCTCCTATGCACACGAGGTGTTCGATTGAATGCCCGAGCCACACTACTTAAGCTTTCTCCTCTCAAGCTCGACCTCCAAGCTCCATTTTCCTTAATATTTGTCTAGGTTTAGCGGTCCGTCACGTCCGTCCCGTCTTCACCGCCGTCGATCGCTTGCGCCGATCTGTCGCCGAGCACCACCGTGGTGAGCCTCTTGTTCTTATCTTATCTTAATTTAGATGCTCGCAGAGGTTTATGTTGTTAGATGAGAACTATGTATGTACTTTGGTTTTAATGTGATGATGAAATTCTATTAATTTGGTCACTTAATTATCTATTCATGATGTTCTCAGAATGATTTTTGACACACTTAATTATATATAATGCACGCAGATGAACCGGAATGGATGTACGGTTCAAGACACACCTCCGAGTACATTAAGGGCGTGCATGATTTTCTCTAAGTGGCTGAGGCAAACAAGCAGAATGGTTTTACGTGTTGTCCATGCCCTATATGTGGAATACGAACTCAGACTCGACCGAAAATTCTCCACACCCACCGCTTTACAAGGGTTTCATGCCACACTATAATGTTTGGACGAGGCACGGAGAAATAGGGGTTATGATGGAAGACGGCGAAGAAGAAGAGTACGATGACAACTATATGCCCCCTGAATACGGTGATGCTACTGAACATCAAGAGGAACCGCACGATGTGCACGATGATGCAAGCAAGCGGCTGCTGAAGATCAAGAGGAACCGACGATGTGCCCGATGATGATGATCTCCGCAGGGTCATTGTCGATGCAAGGACGCAATGCGAAAGTCAAAAGGAGAAGCTGAAGTTCGATCGCATGTTAGAGGACCACAAAACGGGTTTTACCCCAATTGCGAAGATGGCAACACAAAGCTCGGTACCGCATCGAATTGCTGCAGTGGAAGGCGAGAGAATGCTGTGCCTCGACAAAGGATTTGAGAAGCTACTGAAAATATTGAAGAAGAAGGTTCCAAAGGATAACGAATTGCCCGACAAGACATACGCAGCAAAGAAGGTCGATGCCCTCTAGGATTGAGGTGCGTAAGATACATGCATGCCCTAATGACTGCATCCTCTACATGGTGCGTATAAGGATCTGAACGCATGCCCGTTATGCGGTGCATTACGTATAAGATCGACGAGATGACCCTCGTGATGTTGACGGCGAGCCCCCAGGAAGAGGGTTCTGCGAAGGTGATGCGGTATGCTCCTATAATACCACGGTTGAAACGTCTGCTCGAAATGGAGAGCATGCCAAGTTGATGCGATGGCACGTTGAGGACCGTGAAGAAAGACGGAAGTTGAGAGCACCCGCCGACGGGTCGCAGTGGAGAAAAATCAAGAGAAAGTACTGGGATGAGTTTTGCAAGTGAGCCAAGGAACGTATGGTTTGCTTTAAGCGCGGATGGCATTAATCCTTTCGGGAGCAGAGCAGCAATCACAGCACCTGGCCCGTGACTCTATGTATGTATAACCTTCCTCACTACTAGGAAAAGGCCTACTAATGGCGCACCTAATTTGGCCATTAATGGCGCATTAGTGGTGCGCCATTAGTGCCACGCCATTAGTATATTTTACTAATGGCGCAACACAGTGCGCCATTAGTATCTGGTGGTACTAATGGCGCACCACCGATGCGCCATTAGTATATACAACAAAGGCGCCATTAGTATGCCTCCCGAGAGGCCATGTATACCAGTGCTTTGGCATACTAATGGCGCATAACAGCGATGCGCCATTAGTAACCGGCATACTAATGGCGCCTGCTTAATGATGCGCCATTAGTATTCTTGGCATACTAATGGCGCCTCGTGATGTGATGCGCCATTAGTATGAATATTAGGTTTTTTTATTTTTTATTTTCTGTTTTTTGCACAGGTTACAAAATGTATAATTGGACAAAATATAGACAGCACACATCAACAACAGATTCATCGAATACAATAGAAGTTTAGTCTCTGAATACAATTCATCATATTAGTCTCTCAATACAATTCATCATATTAGTCTCCGAATTGAAAAGACCGAACAAAGATAGAACATTATATTACAAGTCTCGAGACCGCGAGTAGCGAGTTTGTCTTCACATTACAAGTCGATATCGATCATCTAAACTACCATCACATAGAAGAGAGTTGCGGTCATCACGATGAGCATCATCACGATGAAACTCGCCATCATCCGTTCCTCCAACGCCCCCTCCCTTTCCCGCTAGATAGCGGGCGATCTAGATTCGACCTCGGCCCTAGTGGTGTACCGTTTGTAACTGTTACCGCTGAATCGGTGAACCTGTCTCGACACTCCTCCCGATCGTCAGAGACTCGGGAACCTTACCCTTGTACACGACATACGACGGCATCGCTATGCACTAGCCAAACGTAAACGTTAGTACCAATTCACGACAATACATAAGCAATATATAAGTATGCAATGTAACGATCGGAAGAGAAAAGCAAGACATTAATAGCATCGATTACATCTAAGTTGAACGACTCTCAAACCAAAGAGACATACTACAAGTTCATTAAAGTTTAATTACAACATGAGTTAATCGATGTTTCGAACTAGACACAGATCACCGCTTTCGACTCGACTCAAGGGACCGAGCGTGATGAAGCCGCCGTCTATCGTGGGAGTCATGAAAGAACGGGCGTTGTCACCTGCATTTGTAGCATTGTGTCGATGTCACCGTTGGACGGTTGATTTCGAGGTAGAACTGCCCCGAGGTACGGCGACATCTTGATGGATGATTTCCGCAAACTCCGATCGATGCGAAAGAATTCTTGTCCGATGTCCGCGTCTGGATTGCCGACACGCCGCGCCCAATCTTTGAGTTTACTCGGTAGCGAAGTTGATGATGGTCCCGCACGATCGCCTCGCATGTGATGGATGGCGAGTAGGCACCCTTCCGATCGCCAGCGGCTGCTTGACGCAGCGTAACGTCATATTGTGGGAGAACACGTGCTTGCCGTGCTTACGAATAGGCCGGTGAAGGTGCCTCCAGATTGGCGTGAGCCGGGAGAACATCATCAAGAACCTTCTTGACATTTGTGTAGTCTACGCTCGATCGACGGTCCGGGTCGAAATACGTGGCCATGGAATATTTGGGGCTTAGGAGGATGAGCGCAATGTGTCACCGCAGAAAACACGGAATGTTAAAAGAAAACGATCCAAATCTAAGAATTCATATGTTACAGGCGGTTGAGGGAGGACTTACTCGGAAAGTAAGGCACGAGGAAGTTATCCTTATCTTGGTTTGCCGAATGACGCCTTCGAGGTAAGAACTCGCGACTTGCGGTCCCCGCCGCTGCCCAAGATCTTGGCACACATGTAGAAGGGTCGACTATCACGATGTCCGGGTCTTGTCGCTAATGATCCGCATTCCATACTCAGCGAAAATAGCCGAACGAAGGTGTAGTGCAGCGGATGAAGGTTCAACATAGCGTGGATGTCATCAAACCGCAGGACGATCGTATGCCCGATGGAGTTATCCATAAAGCCCTTGCCCTCTGGCACCTTGGCCACGAAAACCGGGTATGCCACATCCTTCTCTCGAGACGCCGCTTCTCCAAAGAAAGAACACTGTCATGCAGACTCCGATAGCACCGGTTGCAGCATTGAGCATATTTGTCGGTAGCATCGCCCTACCCGCCACATGCACCCTCCTCGAGATATCCTCGGTGAAGGTGGCCCGCCCCGAGCACGGATCGCACTTTGGTGCGGCTGGCCCGCACCCTTGTTAGTCTTTCTTTTGCATACCTTCTTCTTCTCCTGTAATGGGACCGAAGTTCTGCTCACGCATCGCCTTCTTGAGTGTGTTGGGGCTGATATTATTTCGCACCTCGCCTATCCGAGGCTCGGTGAAGTCGGCAGCTGGAGGCGCTCTCGAGAGCTGAACGGCGGACGACGCGTGTTGCAACTTGGCTTCTCCGTGGTACCAGCTAGATCGCGCCGCCTTTTGTTGGGTTGGGTTCTTGAGAAGGAGGCCCCATGAAGTCGCCACCGTACCCATGATCGGCAAAGTATCTTGATCGACGCTGGCAAATGTATCGTCGCCGCCGTCGTTCGATCCTGTGCCATATGCATGTTTGGATCCAGGGCATAGGGATGTCCGCACCGCTGGCGGCGGTCTTGCCATGGGGCCGACTTGGCGACGGCACGACCGGTGGTGTTGTCTTTGGGGTGGTGTCCCCGCCTCAAACGAATCTGGCTCTTCGCCAAAGCAGGGCCAGCTCAGCAGCGCCGAGGGTCATCACGTCATCATCGCCGCCCCGACGGGTCGAATCGGAGGTAACAACTCGTCGCAGCCCGGCAGCACCAACCAGTTCAACCCTAAACAAGTTGGGTGGCATCCGGTACCGTGGAACAAGGGTTGCCCGGTTGAACAATTTTGCCCTTGGCGACATCGACCAACTCGTTGTTCACGGCGCAAGAGAGTGCACGGAACATCGGCGGCGCTGCTGCGAAAACATGTAGGGCGTCGGGGATGCCCATCAAAGGCAAGGAGATGAAGTCCTCGACGAGAGAGGCTTAATTAGTTACCGTGATGATGGCGCCGAGCTCGGCTAATGTCGAGGCACCGCCAACGGCGGGCGTCACGATTGACGGAGGGGCCGCTTGCTGCAGAGGTGCCGCCGGCGACACCCGGTGTATTAAGCTCCGTGCGGCGGCCGGAGACACCAATGCCGCCCGCCGGAGACACCAATGGCGCCGCCATCGCATTCTGCGAGTTGCTGGCCGTGAAGCTAGGAATCGGGGCGGCCCTCTGGCGCCCGCAATCCACGACTCAACCCTCGGATCAAGGTAGGCACAATGGCGTGATCATCGCCCGAGTTGTTGTTGCTTTGCTCTTGGACAATCTCCGAATCCGCGCCACCTGTGCCTTTGAGTTCTTGAACCTCGCGCTACCGCTTTCTCGAGCTGGTCTTTTTCTCCTTCCGCACACCAGCGTATAGTATGACCCCATTTTGTGGACAAGCCTTTGCCGCCACACGACCAGCCGACGCCGGCTTCTCGAGCTTATCCTTGTTCTTCATTACATTCAACGCCCTATTTAGAGTGGTGTCCCAAGGGTTGTTTTAGTCGACCCTGCCATCGCTTTCAATCGTCATGGAAGGAATGTGAACCATTTAGAAATTTGGCTTCATTAATTAGAATGCAACCATATGGAGCTAATTACCCCGGGTGGTATTCCTCACTGAACAACCTCAAGCGCCTGGTCTTCGGATCCGTGGTAAGCTCCTTTGTTTTCGGTCCTTCTTGTACCGGCCTTGACAAAGTTCCTCGTCTGCTTGTCACCGTATTTATCGAAGAGGGGCGGTAGGCCTTGCTCGGCACGCCCGCCCTCCTTGTCCCATATAGGCTCCGCCACTCAGAACCGCCGGACCGAGTGTGTTCCCCTAAGTTCAGCTCCGCATTTCTTTCCCCAACCGACTTGATTCGAGTTTGCGGTGCTCGAGCAATTGATCTTGAAGTCGCTAGTCATCTTCGGTGATCGAAGGATTTTTCTCCTTGATCTTCTCATAACTCTCACCTTTCTCGATCATTCTCTTCACATTGCTTTTCCAAGTAGACAGGGCCTTGCTCATCTTCGTGAGGGCAGCATTGTTCACTTTATTACCTTTGAGGCTTGTGTTTTCAAATTCAGCGGGAACTTGTATCGTTCAGTGCAGCTTCGAAGAGGAGGTTGCGCAAATTCCCTCGGTCAGATGCCTCGTGTTCTCGGTGTTGATCGAGACGGTGCTCGGAGAATGCACCCGAGCTGAAGCGAGTACCCTTGACTATTCGCTCGGCGCCGTTGGATTCCCGTCGAGTCCACTTCAAGAACTTCCTCCTTGAGGGTGCGGAGCACGGTCGGGCGCCGTCCTTCCGTTGCCTCTTCTGTTGGCTGCCATCTGTCGGCGCGCCGCCATCATCGATGGTGGCATCCTCGGCGCACCATCGGTGGTGGCATCGGTGGGGTCATACTCGGCGGTACCATCGGTGGTCTCGGATCGTGGGGAAGGCGGCGTCCTCATACAAGTGAGGTTGTTCTCCATCTCCGGGACAGCTCCTGAATGCCTTGTCGCCCGAACCCCGGCCTCATCGTTGTTGGCCATGTTTCTCTCTAAATAGGAACAAAGTTTGGTCAAAAAGTTGGTTATTGTCAAGGAACAAGATCATGGTCTCATCATTTAGGGTTTGTCGACACCGAGGCATCCTAAAAGCTAAGCTTTTATCATTGAGGGTTTTTCGACGCCGAGGCACCCTAAAAGCCTAAGCTTTCATCATTTCGGTTTTTATCGACACCGAGGCACCCTAAAGGCCAAGGTTGTATAATGAATGGTTTGTCGACACCGAGGCATCCTAAAAGCTAAGCTGGGAAGGAGAATTCTAAGTTGGGCCTAATCACTTGGCTCTATTGCACCTATGGTTTAATGCAGCTAGAATAAAGGGCACTTGATCCTACTTAATTAACTACTAAGATACCCGGCCCATGCATTAGTCACAAGTACCCCATATGTCCTATTTTTAGCAAAGTCATCCTAAAATTCA
>JAHIAM010006635.1:0-22843 GCA_021605205.1 Aegilops longissima | reverse complement strand
ACACTTGATGCTCTTTCTTGATTTCTACCTTCGCCGATTTCAATCATCACTAGTAGCTCGAGAATCGCTCGCCATCCTTGCATACTATAGTTCATCACGAAGTTTTAGTAACTTGGTGATGGTGATCGAGAACTCGTCAATCACTATCTTATCCGGAAGATTAACTCCCACTTGATTCAAGCGATTGTAGTACCCAGAAAATCTGAGCACATGCTCACTAGTTGAGCGATTTCCCTCCATCTTTTAGCTATAGAACTTGTTGGAGACTCTTACATCTCTCAACTCGGTATTTGCTTGAAATATTGACTTCAATTCCTCGAACATCTCATATGGTCCATGACGCTCAAAACATCTTTGAAGTCCCGATTCTAAGCTGTTGAGCATGGTGCACTAAACTATCAAGTCATCATATTGAGCTAGCCAAACGCTCATAACGCCCCAGATTCGCTTCCTGCAATAGGTCTGTCACCTAGCGTGCATTAAGGACATAATTTTCAGGCAGCAATGAGGATAAACCTCAGATCACGGATCCAATCCGCATCATTGCTACTAACATCTTTCAACTCAATTTCTATGAACATATCAAAATAAACATATGAAAGCAACAATGCGAGCTATTGATCTACAACATACTTTGCAAAATACTACCAGACTAAGTTCATGATAAATTTATGTTCAATTAATTATATTACTTAAGAACTCCCACTTAGACAGACATCTCTAGTCATCTAAGTGATCACGTGATCCAAATCAACTAACCATGTCCGATCATCACGTGAGATGGAGTAGTTTTCAATGGTGAACATCACTATGTTGATCATATCTACTATATGATTCACGCCGACCTTTCGGTCTCCGCGTTCCGAGGCCATATCTCGTATATGCTAGGCTCGCAAGTTTAACCTCAAGATTCGTGTGTGCAACTGTTTTGCACCTGCTGTATTTGAACGTAGAGCCTATCACACTCGATCATCACGCAGTGTCTCAAAGACGTAAGAACTTTCAAGAACGGTGCATACCGTCAGGAGAACACTTCTTGATAATTAGTGAGAGATCATCCTAAAATGCTACCACAATCAAAGCAAAATAAGATGCATAAAGGATAAACATCACATGGAATCAATATAAGTGATATGATATGGCTATCATCATCTTGTGCTTGTGATCTCCATCTCCGCTAATCATCATGATCACCATCGTCACCGCGCCGGACACCTTGATCTCCATCAGAGCATCGTTGTCGTTTCGCCACCTATTGCTTCTACGACTATCGCTACCGCTTATTGATAAAGTAAAGCAACCACAGTGGCGCTTGCATTTCATACAATAAAGCGACAACCATATGGTTTCGCCAACATTGATAACTCGGTTACAAAACATGATCATCTCATACAATAAAATATAGCATCACATCTTGACCATATCACATCACAATATGCCCTGCAAAAACAAGTTAGACGCCTCTACTTTGTTGTTGCAAGTTTTATGTGGCTGCTACGGGCTTAGCAAGAACCGTTTACCTATGCATCAAAAACCACAACGATAGTTTGTCAAGTTGGTGCTGTTTTAACCTTCGTAAGGATCGGCGAGCACACCGTTCAACTAAAGTTGGAGAAACTGACACCCGCTAGCCACCTCTATGCAAAGCACGCCGGAGAACCGGTCTCACCAGAAGCGTGACGCAGTAATGTCGGTCCGGGCCGCTTCATCCAACAATACCGAACCAAAGTATGACATGCTGGTTAGCTGATGACTTGTATCGCCCACAACTCACTTGTTTTCTACTCGTGCATATAACATCTACGCATAAAACCTAGGCTCGGATACCACCGGGGAACGTAGTAATTTCAAAATTTTCCACGCACATGCAAGATCATGGTGATGCATAGCAACAAGAGGGGAGAGTGTGTCCACGCACTCACGTGAGACCGAAAGCGAAGCGTTAGAATAACGCTGTTGATGTAGTCGACGCCTTCACGGCCCGACCGATCAAGCACCGAAACCACGGCACCTTCGAGTTCTAGCACACGCTCAGCTCGATGACGCCCCTCGCACTCGATCCAGCCGAGTGTCGAGGGAGAGTTCCGCCAAGACGATGGCGCAGGACGATCTTGATGTTCTATCACCGCAGGCTTCGCCTAAGCACCGCCACAATATTACCGAGGAGGACTATGGTGGAGGGGGCACCGCACACGCTAAGAGATCAAGAGATCAATTGTTGTGTCTATGGGGTGCCCCTTCCCCGTATATAAAGGAGCAAGGGAGGAGGTGGTCGGCTAGGGAGAGGCGCTGCCATGGGGAGTCCTACTCCTGGGAGTAGGACTCTCCTTTCCTAGTAGGAGTAGGAGAGAAGGAAGGAAGGGAGAAGAAAGGAAGGAGGGGCACAGCCTCCCCTAGTCCAATTCGGACTAGGCCTTGAGGGCACGCGCCTGCCCTAGGCAGCCCTCTCTTTCCCTGTATGGCCCAATAAGGCCCATATATTCCCCGCTAATTTCAGAATCTCCCAGACTACTTAAAATACCCAATCACTGAACCTTCCAAGTCCGAATATAGTCGCCCAAAATATCAATCTTTACGCCTCGACCATGTCGAGAGTCCTCGCCATGTCCCTGATCTCATTCGGGACTCAACTCCTTCGTACATCAAAACTCATAAACTCATAATATAACCGCTATCGAAACCTTGTTGCAATGGACCTACGGGTTCGAGAACTATGTACACATGACCGAAACACGCTTCCGTCAATAACCAATAGCGGAACCTCGGATGCTCATATTGGCTCCTACATATTCTACGAAGATCTTTAACGGTCAAACCGCATAACAACATACGTTGTTCCCTTTGTCATCGGTATGTTACTTGCCCGAGATTTGATAGTCGGTATCCAATACCTAGTTCAATCTCACTACCGCAAGTCTCTTTACTCACTACGTAATGCATCATTCTGTAACTAACTCATTAGCTACATTGCTTGGAAGTCTTATAGTGATGTGCATTACCGAGAGGGCCCAGAGATACCTCTCCCACAATCGGAGGACAAAACCTAATCTCAAATATGCCAACCCAACATGTACCTTTGGAGACACCAGAGAGCCCTTTATAATCACCCACTTACGCTAGACGCTTTGTAGCACACAAAGTGTTCCTTCAATAAATGGGAGTTGCATAATCTCATAGTTGTAGGAACATGTATAAGTCATGAAAAAGCAATAGCAACATACTAAGCGATCAAGTGCTAAGCTAACGGAATGGGTTATGTCAATCACATCATTCTACTAATGATGTGATCCCGTTAATCAAATGACAACTCATGTCTATGGTTAGGAAACATAACCATCTTTGATTATTGAGCTAGTCTAGTAGAGGCATACTAGTGACGATATGTTTGTCTATGTATTCACACATGTATCATGTTTGCTAATACAATTCTAGCATGAATAATAAACATTTATCATGATATAAGGAAATAAATAATAACTTTATTATTGCCTCTAGGGCATATTTCCTTCACATGGATGCGTGCACGGGCAAGCTACATCAAGAAGATGCATGAGGATACAAGCCACACCATCGAGCACCAAGTACAATGACTAGCCACCAAGCTCAATGTCAACAAGCAACCCATGGTCTTCAACATTGGTGATCTAGTGTGGCTACACCTTCGCAAGGACCGCTTCCCAACTAATGCAAGTCCAAGCTTCTCCTCGAGCCGATGGACCTTTCAAGGTGCTAGCACGCTACAACGACAATGCCTACAAGATCGACCTACAACGAGACAAGTACAATGTGAGCGACATCTTCAACGCCAAAGACCTCGTGCCATACCATGGAGATGAAGCTTTGATCCGAGGTCGATCTCTCTCGTGGGGGAGATGATGCGAGCATCCCTCACTCATCCCCATCGACGCATTCTACATCTTCCTCAACACCACATGGACCCATGACTCGAGATCGAGCTAAGGCTATTGAAGATAAGGTGAACTCGCCCTCTCCGAACTCCCTCTTCCTACTCACGAGACATGGCTACTACCTCATTGGGAAACTCGTGTGATCGTGCATGGAGGAGAGCCACAGACAGCTACATACAAGAGCCAAGACGGCGAGGACCCCAAGCGTGATGGAGAAGAAGAAGAGCTGATTTGAAGCTACAGGCCGGACGACAACCCTGGCCCGGACGTCTGGCGAAGTCCCAGTGACACGGACGATCGAGCTCTCCGGACGTCTGATACCGATCACCCGATCCAAATCTACAGACGTTCGAGGCGGACCGGACGATCGGGCGATAAGCATCCGAGCCGAATCTACGGACGACTGCCCCTCCGGACGTCCGACACGCCCACGACAGAGCTAAATCCACGGACGTCCGAGCCTCGCCGGATGTCCGGGTTGCCCCGAGCCTCCCGGACGTCTGACGCCTTCCGGACGTCCGCACTGAAAGTGATCAAGGCCAAGGGCTGGAGCCCTTGTACCCCTTCACTTCGCCCCCATTTGCACTAAGACTATAAATAGACCTCCTCCTCCTCCTAGTTAGGGTTAGCATTGGTTTAGCTCATATTTTGTGTGAGAGCCTTGCTCATCCACTTAGTTACTTCTCCTCGAGCTCAGGACCTCTTCGAGAAGATCCCCAAGCGGATTCAAGACCACTTCAAGGGAAGATAATCAAGACCTCCTCACGGAGAAGAACGGCTACTCGTGTATCTTTCCTTTGTTGATTTTGAATCTTGTGCTACCTTATGTGTTCGGTGATCTAGCCCTTGTGTGATCGATACTTGTCGCTTGAGTGATTCTCTCATTTCTCCTCGTGTTTTGCCTTGTGTTTTCCGGCTGCCTCGTGTTCTCCCCCGTAGGATCCACTCCAAACATGAAAGATCGACTCGAGGGTTCCGCCTCACATCAATAGGGGCTTAATGTTTCGCCTCTCAACTTATTTATCATATAGATAATTGTCAATAATAATAATTCATGATCAAATATATTTGAATGGCCATATATGCTTGGATCATTCCACCACATGATGCTTGACAACTAAAGAACGATTGAGGTTGAAATAAGAAGGAATACTATTGACTCCTGCATAAAAGTAAATACAAGAAAGTAAAAGATAGGCCCTTCACAGAGGGAAGCAGAGGTTGTCATGCGCTTTTTAATTTTGGATATGCAAACTCTTAATGTAAAGGAACGCCACGCTTGTATTGCCTTTGTGATAGCAATCTTTATTATGAAGTCCGCCGCTTTTATTTCTTTACTATCACAAGTTCGTGCAATGCTTATTTTCCTCACAATAAAAGATCATACATATTTAAGGGCAATTTTATTACTTTTTGCACCGATGATAACTTACTTGAAGGATCTTATTCAGTCCATAGGTAGATATGGTTGATACTCATGGCATGAAATGTGGTTTAGTGGTTTTGGGTGCATAAGTAGTATCTCTACTTAGTACAAAATCTTGGCTAGCAAAAGATCCTAAGCAAGCACCACATGTTAGAGGATCCATAACAATATAACTTCTATACAAATATACCCATACATAACTCATTACGTTGTCTTCCTTGTCCAACTTCAACTAATTTGCTCAAGTTTGAAATTAATTAATGGGGCTTACAATCATAGAAGATGTCCAAGATAGTATATTTATATGTGAAATCTCTTCCTTCAATATTCTTTCATGAATTGTTCAAGTGACCAATGCGGTGTTTGCTAACTTTCAATAAATTTTACCACCTATACTTTTATATGTGAATTCATTACTCCCCATGGGATAAGCATATGAAGCATATACAATTTTAGATTTATGATATTCAATTTATTCAACCATTTACTCATAGGATATAAGTGAAGCATGAGAGTAAATGACAAAACTACTTCGTAAAGATATAAGTGAAGATCAGAGTCAAATAGTTAAATAGCCATGGAGGACTCTACTCATTGAAGATTTTAGATCCAATGATTTTATTCAAACGTCAAGTAAAATGAAAATACGCCAAAGAAAAACACATATCATGTGATGAATAAAATATAGCTCCGAGTAAGGTATACCGATGGTTTTGAAGATGAAAGAGGGATGCCTTCCGGCATCCCCAAGCTTAGGCACTTGAGTCTTCCTTGAATATTACCTTGGGGTGCCTTTGGGAATCCCAAGCTTAGGGTCTTTCCACTCCTTCTCCTCAGACGATATCTCACCCAAAACTTGAAAACTTCAATCACACAAAACTTAACGAAACTTCGTGAGATGAGTTAGTATGATAAAGAGCAAATCATTCACTTTGGTGCTGTCCATATAAGATTCATAATTGTTCTCACACAATGTACCATATCATTTCTACAATTTATATTGAGCAATATAAGCCATAGAAACTAGAAAACAAGCAAACTATGCACTGAAAACAGAATCTGTGAGAAACAGAACGGTCTGTAATGATCTGAACAACAATCATACTTCTGCTACTCCAAAAATCCTGAAAAATTAGGACAACCTAGGGAATTTGTGTATAAATCTTGTCTAATAGATCAAAATCACACTTTTGTGATTTTCTAAAATTCTGGCAATGAGCGAAAAAGTTTATGTGTTTCAACAAGGTTAAATCAACTATCACCACAGATCGTCCCAAAGCTCTTACTTGGCACTTTATTGAAACAAAAGCTATAAAACATGATTACTACAGTAGCATAATCATGAGAACACAAAGAAAAATAGGGGTAAATATTGGCTTGTCTCCCCACAAGCGCTTTTCTTTAATGCCTTTTTAGCTAGGCATGATATTTTAATATACTCTTCCAAGCCAAATTTCGATGATATCTTTATTCATACTCTAAAAGATA
The DNA here is from genome assembly GCA_021605205.1 of Aegilops longissima. Taxonomy (NCBI): domain Eukaryota; kingdom Viridiplantae; phylum Streptophyta; class Magnoliopsida; order Poales; family Poaceae; genus Aegilops; species Aegilops longissima. The sequence continues at coordinate 16,021 of JAHIAM010006635.1, read as the reverse complement.
TAAGTGAAGTTCATAGAGCATTCCACAATTAACATGGATTGACCAATTCCAAGCTCAAAATATATAAGTGAAGAACATGAAGCATTCTATAAATCCATACTAAAAGATTTAAGTGAAGCACATGAAGCATTCTATAAATCAATGAAGGACTATCTCATAATAGCATGGTGCATAAAGGAAAAGAAAAGAAAATTAAACACAAAAGACACATATCATGTGAACAAAACAAAAACCAAGGTATACCGATAATTGTTGAGGAATAAAGATGGGATGCCAACCAGGGCATCCCCAAGCTTAGATGCTTGAGTATCCTTGAAATATTTACTTGGGGTGCCTTCACTACAAAAAAATACACTTCCGTGATGATACGTGTTTGTCACAGTAGGTCCCGTTTTCTGTCATGCATGTACATCCATGACAAATTTATGACAGAATCAAGATAGTCATACCTGTGTTGTTGTAGAAGTGTTCCATGACATTACCAAAATTATCATCACGGAAGTGTCCACTTCCATGATGATAAATCGCGTGTCACGTAAGTGTTTCAAGGGTGACCGACACGGGTATCCACCGTAATCTAACACCGCGCTTATCGGGTCCGGTTTTGGATCCAATAACCCATTAACAACCCCGACCAATGGGGATTTTCCACGTAAAATCATCATTGGTCGGAGGAAACACGTGTCGCTCACCGCTGGGACAGATATCATCCACTCATTGGACCCAAAGCGCCTATGACACGCCGACACGCGGCACGGCCCAACAGAGGCCCATTCCTCGTGAAAAGGCTGGCCCATTTGACTTGGTCAAAAGGTGGCGGCGCCCACGAAGCTCGTTAATGGCCTATTCGTGATATAGCCCATTTACAGCCGCTATCCCAGGTCTGCCCGCTTACGGCCTATCCGAATTAGGCCCAGAGCGCCATCCGTGCCATCCAATATAATTCCAGCCCGCTTTAACTTCCGCCCATGTATGGCCCATGACGTGTTTCGCCCATATGAGGCCCTTAATAACCCTCGCCCTTAACGCCTGTGGTAAAGCTGGCCCGTAATGAACAAAGGTATCACTTTATACCCATTAATGGCCCATTATTCCGCTAATGCTTCCAGCCCATGTTATCTTTCGCCTTCTCAGGCCCATTTATTCTGGGCTCATTTCAAGATTCGTTACTTACGGCCCACATCGCTATTTTCGCTAGGCCAAATTCAGCCCGTGGTTACAATGGCCGGCCTGTTTGTGTCCGCTAATACGCTAATATTTTCATGTCGAAAAACCTGCTGGGCTGTTTTCATAGAGTTATCAACACGCCTATTAACGGCCCGTTATTGTCCACTTAATAGTACGACCCAAGATTGCAAAATGATGATACGCCTCAGAAGGCCCATGGATCCCACGGCCCGTAAAAGGCCCATGGATCGTGACGTTCCCGTAGAAGGCCCATGGATCCTACAGCTCAGATAGAAGGCCAATGGATCCTACGCCCGCAGTAAGGCCCATGGATCATACGGCCCGCAGGAGGCCCATGGTTACAACAGTCCGTGTGTTGCCATGATTATTTTGGCCTAGTTTCCAAAGATAGGTTATTGTGGCCACTAGAAAAACATGTAAAAAGAACCGCAGTGACTACAAGCAAACAACTAAACAAGACAATAAGGAAATAAATAAGCAAGCAATTAACGCTAGCCTATTACCACATATTACACATATTACATCCACTCGGGCATCAAAGTTCGCCACCAAGGTAAATGTAAGGAACAAAGAAGATATTACACACATCGGCGTCAAAATTGGCCACCAGCAAATAAACGCGGCAACAAAACAAGAGCATAACGAAACAACTTCGAAGAGCTCAAGAAACGTGGTATCCACCATGCGGGCAATAAGCTTAGCAAGCTTATTAGCTTTGTCCTGCTTGGCGCTAAAATCCTCCAACGCTTGTCGCTGCACTAGAAAGTATGCATCCAATGTTCCAGGTCTTCGCAGTCCTTCCGCTTGTCGCAAAGACGCTGATCGATGTCTTTCAGCTTGTAGTTGAGACTCAAGAAACCGTATTGATTCGCATAAAGGAGTTTGAATAGCTTGTGCAAGCGGTAGTGGCCAATAACTTGAACACTAAACCAAGACAAGACTTTGGGGTTGTCTCACTATCATCGAGATAGTCTTGCTTAGTTGTTTTATCAGCTTTGTTGGAGACCAACAAGGATGTGTCACTATCCCGAACCTTATCTCGCATTACTTCCTTTACCATTGCTTAATAAGGCACTCTTCCCCAATATTCTCACAAGAATCTAAAAGAAGAAACAAGTAGACACATAACAGGTTTAGTATGTACTAGTATATGAAACTCATTTTGGTGAACCAGTTCATTAGTAAGGTGGACAGGATTAAACTACCAAGTCTTCTATTGCCAAGTACTAGTACATAATAAAATCATCAAACAAACATATATCTATGTCCTATGGTCACCGTGATTGTCTTGCCAAATCAAAATAGAGACACGGTTCAAATCATACCAGTTCAAGACAAAGCAGAAAGGAAAGAATACAAAGCGTGGGAACTACATGGCGTAACAAGATTTCAGATGGGTACCACGGGTCTACATGTACAACTACACTATTTGCTCACAGATGCTAGTAATGTGCATGATATGAGAAGTCAACTATATACACAATTGAAATTGAAATCAACAAAGCTATTGATAAGAGCAAGCCTGTTAAAGAAACATGCGTGAACATACCAACTGCCATTGAGTTTCGATTGATCCTTCAATTTAAAAATAAATTTGTATGAGTAAATACAATGATACAAGAGCAAAGCAAGATGCACGATAGCAATCATAGTTAAAAAAGGCGCTACTGCCGCTTAGGCTCTAGGCGCTATTAAACGATTATGATAACTACGCTTAATATGTGCATAATCACAAGATAAGCATGCACTTTGGTCAAGGGCGTATGTGCAAAACGCATAATTAATGCCTAGCGCTTTTTGGAACTATGATATCAATGGAATCTTAAATTAGAACATTTATTCTTCAGGTTTAGGCACTTGTTCTACATGAATGTAGTATAGTAAGACGCAAGAATATAGTACTTAAAAATAGAAAATGAGCTCATAGACCTTACCACATTCTTGGTTCGGGACCAAGATAATAACAAGGCTGCCCTACTATCATCTAGTAAATGTGTCTCAGGAGAACGAAGGGAATTTGATGAGTTTTACCGTGAAGTAACGCTTTTCGTGTAATTCCGATATCGCCACCAAGCATTCTTCAAGATAGCAGAGGTATTAGCACAGTGTTACCTCACCCCCGAAGTTTCCAAATCGGTCCTTCTTCGTCAGAACACCCTGACGTAACTTTCCATATTTGTAACTCCAACTCTTGCCATTTTCGCATTGTGATATGATATTCTCCGTGGTTGGTTTTTTTTCTTTCATTTTGCATTTTGTTCATGTCATGCATTTTTTATCATGTCATCATGTGCATCGATTTGCATACGCAGTTCGCCTCATGATTCCGAGCATTTTCCCGTTGTCCGCTTTTGCAATCCGACACTCCTATCTCTCCCTGGGCCTCTTTTTACGCTTTTTTCCGTAAAGGGTACTAAACCTTCTCGAAATGGACCGAGGTTTGTCTAGTGGCCTTGGTATACCACCCAGAGACCACCGGGTCAAGTTTCGGTCATTTGGAGCTCGCTTGGTACTCCAACGGTTAACCGAGACTTTCGCAAAGGCCTCTTTAAGTTGCAGCCCAACACCCCTTCAAAACAGCCCAATAACTCCACCTAAGTCACTTCCATGCTCTCCTTCGCTCGATCACGCATCAGTAGGGCGAAAACTACACCTCATTTGGACTCTCCTAGCTCTCTATGCCTATTTAAACACCTCTACCAAATCCTTGATCAATTTCTAACCTAGCTTAAATTCCTCCGCCACGACACGACGTCCGATCGGGCCGACACGCCCGCCAGCTGCCACACACATAACCACACACACCGACCATACTTATTATCACACCTCATTCAACTGGGTTCATGGGTCATTGGGCTGCTCCTCCGCCCGGCCACACTGAAGGCCTGCTGCTGAAGGCCTCTGGCCATGGCCTCGCCTGCTCGCTCACTCAAGCTGGCTCATTGGCTGCCACACAGACCGCTGCCTCGCCGCGCTCGCCACCGCTGGGCTCACGGCCGATTTCGACTGGCCTCTTCGGCTGGTTGGTCCGCAAGGCGCATGGCTCCACCGGGCGCCACCAAGCCTCAAGCCTCCATGGAAGCTCAAGGCTGCTGCCGCCGATCCGGATCTCGATCGATCCGCCTCGCCGCTGGGCTGGGTTGACTTCTCTCCTTTCTTTTTCTAAGTTTTTCATCTCAATGATATTTGTTGCATTTTCAACGTGGTATTGCATCTCAGAGGTCCATTTTATGCAGTGATAATATATCAAAATGTTCGCCTCAAGAGTAGATCATTTCATCTCATTGCATCATTTTCATTTGAGCTCATCTTGATGCCCGAAATGCTGTTGGAAGAGGGCTATGTGATGTTAGTTTCCGCTTTTAATGAATACATGCACTTTTGTTATTTTTGCCATGATTGATGTGAGCATCCTATGAATTTGAGTCCTACATGTGTTTTGAAATATGCCATGCCATCTTTCCAGGGGTGTATGCCATGTATTTTTGTAATCTATGTGGTGACTAGCACAAGCATGCAAAGTAGGTGTCCTGATGTTACTGTTTTCAGCCACTGCTTGGATGATATTTTGATGCCATGTTAACTTGATGCTACCGAGAGATCTATGCATATTTTGAGATACTTCAGTAAGGATGTTTTGTAAAACATGTCTTGCTCTATCCATCCATGCCTTTGTTTGAAATTATGGAGTGCCATAGCTTGAGTCAATCGAGAGCTCTACTTTTGCTATCAAATGTTTCGGCAGATTGTTTACATGTTATTCAATTTTGCCTAGGTTGTTGTGGTTGACCCATGTATGCTATGTTATTGTTCTTGCCATGTGTATGTCTTCTATGCCATGTCTTCTTGATGTATGTATGCTTAGTTTATCCTATAAGTCTCTGTAGTGAGTGCTTTGAGCTTGTAAACATGCCTACTTGTTATCAGTTTTTGACATGCCATGTTGCTGAATCTGTTAACTAGACTTTGATATTGACATGGGTGTTACTATATTTTCTGAACCTTTTGGCTTATGGTCAGTAAGGGACTTTTGTTCTATGCTTTGAGTAGATTCATGCCATGCTATGTTTTGCTATTTTAAGTTCCTGTAGCATGTAGTTTTGTTGCTTTGAACATTGCAACCTGATGCTGTTTTTGCCATGTCCAGCCTGATATTTTGTGCACTTTTGCCATGCTTGTTTGAACCTGTTATGATGTGAACTAGCCGTAGCTCAGTGCTCATCTTTTGTCGAGCATCTTGTGTAGATCACTTCCATGTACTTTGTTGATACGTTTGGGTGCAGTAGCTTAATTTATTGTTGCTAAGTTGGCATCATGTCTGTTAATGGCAGATTTGTGCCATTCTTGTTTTGCTTGTCATTTCCAAACCGCAGCATCCGATTCCGTGATCTTTATATCGATTTCAACCGAAATCATCTCATCTTTCCAGTGGCATACTTGGTTTGCCAAGTTGATGCCTGGTTCATCATTTACCTTCCGAGCTTGACATATACATTGCATATCACATCTCGCATATCATGCCATGTTTTGCATCATGTTGATTGTGCATTGCACCGTGATTTATTGTGGTCCTTTGTTTGTGTTGTTGCTTTAGGTAGAGCCGAGACGAGTACGTGAACGAGGAACCTGTTGAGAACGCTTACGAGGATCAAGCTTTACAACTCTCGAGAACATTGCGTGCAAGATGACCATACCTCGAAATCACTTCTATCTTTGCTATGCTAGCTGCTCGCTTCTTTTGCTATGCCTATGCTGTGATGCTTACCACTTGGTATATCATGCCACCCATATTGCCATGTCAGCCTCTAACCATCCTTTTCCTAGTAAACCGTTGTTTGGCTATGTTACCGCTTGCTTTAGCTCCTCTTATAGCTGCCTAGTTGCAGGTGAAGTGAAGTTTGTTCCTTGTTGAACATGGAGATGTTGTTCCTTTTGGAACATGTTTACTTGTTGGGGATATCACAATATATATCTGCTATAATTAATGCATCTATATACTTGGTAAAGGGTGGAAGGCTTCCGGCCTTATGCCTGGTGTTTTGTTCCACTTGCCACCCTAGTTTCCGCTATACCGTGTTATGTTCCTTGATTTCGCTGCCTTACACGGTTGGGTGATTTATGGACCCCTTGACAGTTCGCTTTGAATAAGACTCGCCCAAAGAAGGCCCAACATTGGTTTTACCATTTGCCACCTAAGTTTTTCCCCGGTTTTCGCGAGCCCGAGGATCATCTTTATTTTAACCCCGACCAGTGCTCCTTCGAAAGGCGGCCCAAACTAGAGCCCTGCAGTAGCGCTTCTCAAGGCAACTTGAGGTCTGGTTTTAGTTGTATGGACCGCTCATCCGGATGTGCCCCGAGAACGAGATATGTGCAGCTTCTATCGGGATTTGTCAGACAATCGGGCGGCTTTGCTGGTCTTGTTTTATTGCTGTCGAAATGTCTTGTAGTCCGGGATTCCGAGATTGATCGGTCTTCCCAGAGAAGGAATATCCTTCATTGACCGTGAGAGCTTATAATGGGCTGTTGGGACACCCCAGCAGGGTAATATCTTTCAAACCATGCTCGCAAGTTATGAGGCAGATGGGAATTTGTTAATGTCCGTTGTAGAATAACCCAAGTTGACTCTAATAAAATACACATCAATCAAGGTGTAACTGTGATGGTCTCTTCCGCGGAGTCCGGAAGTGAACACGGTGTTGGAGTAGTTCAGGATCACTTCTGATCGCTACTAGTTTCACGACCGTGCTTTTGCTTCTTCTCGCTTCTTTTGCGAAATAGCCACCATATATGCTAGTCGCTTGTTGCAGCTCAACTTTACTACTCCTCGTCCTTCCTACAAGCTTAAATAGTCTTGATCTTATGGGTGTGAGATTGCCGAGTCCCCATGACTCAGAGATTCTACCAAAACAGTTGTAAGCCGATGATGCCAAGGCAGTGACGATCCGAGCTCAAGTGGAGTTCGACGAGGAACGTGGTCGCATTATGTGTCTTTTCCTGATGATCAGAGTGGTGCCCAGCTTGGGACGATCGAGGATCCGTAGCATTTGGGGTATCTTCTTTTATTTTGGTTCCGTGGTCGGACCTTGAGTGTACTCAATGATGGATGTTTATTTATGTACTTAGTGTGAAGTGGCGATCAGTAGCCAACTATGTATCTCTTTCCTTATGTATTACATGGGTTGTGTGAAGATTACCTCCTTGCACATTGCTTTCAATGCGTTATGCTTCTAAGTCGCGGCTCTCGACACGGGAGATATAGCCGATCGGGCGCTATGTTGGTAATCGTGAGCCTTCTCACTTAGAGCCCCCTACTTGATTGTTTGTTGGCGCTTGTTGAGTCTAGAATGGAAAATGTTTTGAGTCTTAGGATTATATATATCGGAGAGTAGGATTTTTTACTCCCCTAGTCCCTTCTGCCGCCTGTGAGGTCTCCCCGACGAGAGTTTTTGACTCTCTCTTCTCAAATTTCACTAAAAAAATTTAGGATCACGCGGGTATCTTGGAATCGCTTCGATGGTTTTGTGAGGAGAACATTGTTCTTGGTGCCTCCTCGACATTTAGGGTTGTGGCGTGTCCCGGGAGTTGAGCTCCGAGGTGTTGTTGTCACAATTTTATCGCTGCAGCTCGAATACCTGAGTTTTGCCGACATCGAAATCTCTTTTGTGCATTGTTGGTGAGATAACCTCGATAGCCCAAAGATCGCATGAAAAGGGAGTATTGCCATGACTTGTATAACGGATGTTTTTCAAGGTCGAGGTACACGATTTCCGAGGTTTTCTTGGTTATGTGTTGACGGATGGATACAAATGATTCTAGGTATTGTTAGTTTGGGTGATATATTTTGTGTCCCCTCGTATCCCCAACACCAGTATTGCATAACCGTAAAGTTTCGGGAGTTTATAGGTGGGAATTCTAGTAGCTTAGGTGATATTCTTTCCATGCATGTATGATTTGAGATTGGGGTTCAACGCCTAGTGGTCCTACCATTCACGGGTCTATTTACAAGGGTCGCGTAGACGCCTTAAAGAATCCTTGGCTATGCTGATTCGTGGACGCCTTGTTTGTCATTCGTGACGTCTCGCTATACGTCAGGTCCGGTGGGCCCCACCACAAACACTTTGGGCGTAAATTCTATCATGTGTTTGTTCCGCTCATTCTAGAAGCCAATCTTTTGTTTTCAGCCAGATAGTCGATTTGTTTCTAAGATGATGTTGTTTCCATATCTTTATCTAAGTGGCTTTCACCTTAATGGACGTGGTGATGATTAACTTTGAATTCATTCGCTCATTCTTGTTCGAATGTTTATTGTGAAGACTATATGTTGCAATTTCTATCCGCTGATTCTACTTATCTATTTTTGTCTATCAAAGGACTAACGGATGTCACCTCTTCGTGATAGCTCGCCAACGCTGGCTCTAATCCGGATCGCAATGATGGGGATCGGCCGAACCTCCACCTCCACCTCCGCCTCCCAGAGGCTCTGGCAAGCTATCATGGCAGCCACCAATGCCAATGCTCGATGATTTTGCAGCTCTTGCAAGAACGTACTCAAGGGCAAGGCAATCAAGGAAATCAAGGTCAAGGCAACAATCAGCCGTGATTTTGCTACTCTCACCGGGCCTCGCTAATCAGCGCGAAGTCTTTCAGCTTCGTGTCGAGGCCATGTGACGCCGATTTATTGGCTTGTGGACATCTCGCAAGCATTTTGATTGTAGCAATGTCGCATTCGAGGACTTTGTCAAGTTTGCATCGCTTCAACTCAAGGATCAAGCTGCCGAGTGGTACCAGCAATACAAAGATTCCAGAGGAGGTCGTGGTCATTACTCGGGATGAGTTCCGCCGTGGATTTCGTAGCTCATCACATTCAAAAGTGTTGTTGAGAGCAAGCGGAGGAGTTCCGCAATCTCAAGCAAGGCAACATGTCTGTTCATCAATACAATATCCACCCATAAACTCGCCGCTTTTGCTAAGCAAGACGCACCTGATGAGAAGAGTATGATCTATCAATTCGAGGTGGTCCGAGAGAAGATCTGCAATTAGCTCTTGTGCTTTTTGGAGCCGATAAGTATGATGATTTCTACAACATGGCATCAAGCAAGAAGCTGCCCAGCTCAAATGTGAGGCTTCTAAGAAGAGAATCGTGGATGTAGTTCAGCCTCTTCTTCCTCTCAAGTGGCAGCTAAGCAGAAGTTCTACCTTCCTCCTCCTCCGCTCCGCCACCCTTATCCAAGAAGAACTCAGTGGCTGGGATCTTCCCACCCACCCAACCCAAGCTATCGTAACAAGTCTAATTCTCAAGCTCCAAGGTCAAGTGCTCCTTACCACCGCCCGCTTCTCGAGGTGACTTGCAACAAATGTCAGCTAGAAGGTCACTATGCTAACAAGTGTTTCAACCAGAGGCGCTTCCGCCCCTCCTCCCCGTGGAAATCTTCCAAAGCAATGCAAAGGGTCAAGCATAATCCCAAGTCCCAAGGTCAATATGATGAATGCAGCTCCAGCAGAGGAATCTTCCGATGTGTTAATGGGTAATCTCTCAGTTAATGATATCTCCGCAAAAGTCTTATTTGATACCGTGCATCGTGATTCTTTCATCTCAAGACCTGTTGTGGCTATGCATGATTTGGTTACTCAAGCTTTGCCTAGACCTTTGTCTATTGTTTCTCCGCTAAGGAGATGACTTCTAGTTTTGGTTCCTGGATGTTTCTATCAAGATGGGCGATTATAGATTTCGCTAAACCAATTGTTCTCGGTGACTCGGATATTGATCTTATTCTTGGGATGGATCGGCTTTTATCAAGACAAAGCTCAGCTTGATTGTGCTGCCGTGAAATTCAATTGACTCACTCTTCCAATGATGTGATCATCTATGCCGCCGTGATGAAAACCATTCGTTGTTTTCTCTCAATGAGAAGGGCTAACTGAATGCTATCTCTCGATTCCAAAAGCTTGTGAGTACCAAGATGTCTTTCCGTAAGAGCTTCCGGTATGCCTCCTCATCGGCCGCTTGAGTTCAGATCATCTTGAGCCCGCATCGAACCCGCTTGCAAGCCGCCTACAAGCTTGGACCTGATGATCTGAAGGAATTGAAGAAGCAGCTCGATGAACAAGAGCGCCGGGTTTGATCGTGACCGAGTTCATCTCCTTGGGGTTGTGGTGTTCTTTTGTCCAGAAGAAGGATGGCACGGACCGACTTTTGCGCCGATTACCGCCCATTGAATAAGAAGACTATCAAGAACAAGTATCCACTTCCCAACATCAATGAGCTTTTCAGCAACTCAAAGGTGCTAAAGTGTTCTCCAAGCTTGACCTTCAGTATGGGTTATCATCGATCAAGCATTCATGAACAAGATATTCCCAAGACAAAGATTCTGTAATGCTTTGGTTCTTATGAATATACTGCATGTCTTTCGCCTTGTCAATGCTCCTCCAACTTTCTCTCGATGATGAATTTCATCTTCAACCCCTACACCAATGAATTCGCCTTGGTCTATCTTGATGATATTTTGGTCTTCCAAGAATAAGAAGGATCATGCCAAACATTTGCAATTGGTGCTAGACAAGCTCGAGAGTACCAATTCTATGCTAAGTTCTCCAAATGTGAATTTTGGCTTGATGAAGTGCTTTATCTTGGTCATATCATCTCTCGCCTAAGTATCATCGCAGCAATCCCGAGAAGGTGTCCGCAATTGTGAATTGGGAACCTCCTCGTATCGTCAAGCAGCCTCCTAGCTTTCTTGGTCTTGCAAGCTATTGTCAAGATTCGTTGAGAACTTCTCCAAGATTGCAAAGCCTCTTTCCAACCTTCTCCGTAAGCATGTGAAGTATGTCTGGTCTCTCGAGTGTGACGTTGCTTTCAATACTCCTCAAAGAGAAACTCGTCACAGCTCCTGCCTTGACTCCTCCCGATGAATCCAAGCCATTTGAAGTTTTCTATGATGCTTCTCTTCAAGGTCTCGTGCTGTGTTAATGCAAGAGAAGAGAGTTGTGGCTTATACCTCTCGCCAGCTTGAAGCTCAACGAAAAGAACTACCCCACTCACGCATCTTGAGTTGGCGGCAGCTTGTCCATGCATTGATAACATGGAGACATCTCTTGTTGGGAAGGAAAGTGGACATTTTCACCGATCACAAGAGTCTCAAGTACATCTTCACTCAACCCAACCTCAACCTCAAAGTGCACTGATGGGTCGAAATGATTCAAGAGTACAACCCAAGTATTGAATATACTCCGGAAGGCCAATGTCATTGCAGATGCTTTGAGCAGGAAAGCTTATCGCAATGCCTAATCCTCAAGCCCTTTCAAATTGGATCTTCGTGAAGCTTTCCGCAAGCTGAATCTTCAAGTTGTTCCTCAAGGCTTTCTTGCCAACCTCATAGTCTCCCTACTTTGGAAGATCAGATTCTGTGAGGCTCAACTTCGGATACCATGGTGAAAAGGTGAAACGTGGTATCGACAAGGGCATTTCCAAGTATAAGTGCTTCCACGCTTGATGACAAAGATACTCTTTTCTTTGAGGACCGGATTGTGGTTCCTAAGGGTGATCTCGAGAAAAGTCATTATGAACGAGGCTCACAATTCGCTTCTATCCATTCATCCCGGAAGTACGGAAGATGTACCATGACCTCAAGCACCATATTGGTGGACTCAAATGAAGCTAGAAATTGCTCAATTCGTGAATGAGTGTGATGTCTGCAGAAGAGTGAAAGGTAACACCAACCACCAGCTGGTCTCCTCCAACCTCTTGCTATTCCGAATGGAAGTTTGATCATATTGAAATGGACTTCGTGGACTGGGTTTCAAAGTCCAAGCGTGGAAATGATGCTATCTTCGTTGTCATTGACAAGCTTACTAAAGTGGCTCATTTTCTTCCTATCAAAGAATCGATCACAAGAGCTCGCCATGCGTAGCTATACACCTCTGTGGATTGTCTCCTTGCACGGCATTCCACAAGTGATCTCTTCTGCATCTGCAGCATCTTTACCTCCAAGTTTTGGGATTCTTTTCGTAAGGCCATGGGCACCAATATTCTGCTTTCAGACAGCCTTTCCATCCTCAAACAAGGGCCAAGTTGAGCGAAGTTAATCAAATCCTTGAAGATATGCTCGTGGCTTGTGTCATTTATTTCGTAATGAAGGGAAGATTGCTTCCATATGCCGAAGTTCTCCTACAACAACAGCTTCCTGTTTAGTTCTGCAAGGCCCCATTCGAAATTTTCTATGGCGTAAAGTGCCGCATCTTCTCCCAATTGGTCCGAGACAGGTGAACGCCAACTTCTTGGCAATGACTTGATCACGTATGTAAGAAATGTGCAAGATCATTCGTGAGAATCTCAAAGCCGCCGTAATCGCGCCAGAAGAGCTTTATTATGATGATAAGCACCGTGGATGTGGCTTTTGAAATCGGAGACCATGTCTACCTCCTGCTCTCCAATGAAAGGCACTGCCGATTCGGTATCAAAGGGAAGCTTGCCCTAGATACGCGGGTCCTTTCAAGATCATTGGCAAAAGAGGCGATCTCGCCTATCAACTTGAGCTTCCATCCAACTTTGCAAACGCGGCACGATGTGTTTCACGGTCACAGCTTCGCAAGTGCTTCAAGACTCCTGAACGCACTATCAACTTCAAGAGATTGACCTTCAAGAAGATCTCTACCATGAGCACCCTTGCATATTCTTGAAGAAACCGAAGCTAAGACTCGCAATGTCAATCAAATTCCTGAAAGTGAAGTGGTCACACCATTCCAATTGAGAAGCCTACCCGAGCGCGAGGATCACCTCCGCCCGGTATCCGAGTTCTTTCAGTCCTAGATCTCGGACGAGATCCTCTTGTAGTGGTGGAGTGTTGTAACACCCCGGACGTAACTCTCCATATTTGTAACTCCAACTCTTGCCATTTTCGCATTGTGATATGATATTCCTCCGTGGTTGGTTTTTTTCTTCATTTTGCATTTTGTCCATGTCATGCATTTTTATCATGTCATCATGTGCATCGATTTGCATACGTGTTCGCCTCATGATTCCGAGCATTTTCCCTGTCCGCTTTTGCAATCCGACACTCCTATCTCCCCCGCGCCCTTTTACGCTTTTTCCGCAAGGGTACTAAACCTTCTCGAAATGGACCGCGGTTTGTCTAGTGGCCTTGGTATACCACCCAGAGACCACCGTCAAGTTTCGGTCATTTGAGCTCGCTTGGTACTCCAACGGTTAACCGCACTCGCAAAGGCCTTTTAAGTTGCAGCCCAGCACCCCTTCAAAACAGCCCAATAACCCACCTAAGTCACTTCCATGCTCTCCGTCGCTCGATCACGATCGTGGGCGAAACTACACCTCATTTGGACTCTCCTAGCTCCTCTATGCCTATTTAAACACCCCCACCAAATCCCGATCAATTCCCTAACCTAGCTAATTCCTCCGCCACACGGACGGTCCGATTCGGCCGGATGACGCTTCACCACTGCACAACTGGGCTACACACACTGGACCAATACGCCACATCACAAGACTTCTGCTCATGCTGGGGGTCAGGCTTACTTCCTGCCGGACGCTCACTCTACGCAGGCGCCTCATTGCTGGCCCACACAAGGCTGCCTCCCTCCACCATTCACGCCACACTCCGGTCTCTCACATGCCAAGACTGCTCAAGCTCCACGCTGGCCGGCCATCACGGCTGGCGACTACCATCACGGTCTGCCTTTTCCCGCCGAGCCGCCTTCTCCACTGGGCTCCTCCACTGCCATTTCCTCCGCGAGCTCATATTGCCACACACGATCCGATCTCGATCGATCCGCCTGGCCGCTACCGGGTTGACTTCTCCTCCTTTCTTTTCTCCAAGTTTTTCATCTCAATGATTTTGTTGCATTTTCAACGTGGTATATCTTTGCATCTGAGGTCCATTTTATGCAGATAATATATCAAAATGTTCGCCTCAAGAGTAGATCATTTCATCTCATTGCATCATTTTCATTTGAGCTCATCTTGATGCCCGAAATGCTGTTGAAGAGGGCTATGTGATGTTAGTTTCTCGCTTCTTAATGTAACATGCACTTTTGTTATTTTTGCCATGATTGATGTGAGCATCCTATGAATTTGAGTCCTACATGTGTTTTGAAATATGCCATGCCATCTTTCCAGGGTGTATGCCATGTATTTTTGTGATATATGTGGTGACTAGCACAAGCATGCAAAGTAGGTGTCCTGATGTTACTGTTTTCATTTCTGTTTAGCTGATATTTTGATGCCATGTTAACTTGATGCTACCGAGAGATCTATGCATATTTTGAGATACTTCAGTAAGGATGTTTTGTAAAACATGTCTTGCTCTACCCATCCATGCCTTTGTTTGAAATTATGGAGTGCCATAGCTTGAGTCAATCGATCTCTACTTTTGCTAACAAATGTTTCCTGGCAGATTGTTTACATGTTATTCAATTTTGCCTAGGTTGTTGTGGTTGATCCATGTATGCTATGTTATTATTCTTGCCATGTATGTCTTCTATGCCATGTCTTCTTGATGTATGTATGCTTAGTTTATCATATAAGTCTCTGTAGTGAGTGCATTGAGCTTGTAAACATGCCTACTTGTTATCAGTTTTGACATGCCATGTTGCTGAATCTGTTAACGAGACTTTCGATATTGACATGGGTGTTACTATATTTTCTGATCCTTTTTGGCTTATGGTCAGTAAGGGACTTTTGTTCTATGCTTTGATTAGATTCATGCCATGCTATTTTTTGTATTTTAAGTTCCTGTAGCATGTAGTTTTGTTGCTTTGAACATTGCAACCTGATGCTGTTTTTGCCATGTCCAGCCTGATATTTTGTGCACTTTTGCCATGCTTGTTTGAACCTGTTATGATGTGAACTAGCCGTAGCTCAGTGCTCATCTTTTGTCGAACATCTTGTGTAGATCACTGCCATGTACTTTGTTGATACGTTTGGGTGCAGTAGCTTAATTTATTGTTGCTTGCTAAGTGGCATCATGCTGTTAATGGCAGATTTGCGCCATTCTTGTTTTGCTTGTCATTTCCAAACCGTGCATCCGATTCCGGTGATCTTTATATCGATTTCAACCGAAATCATCTCATCTTTCCAGTGGCATACTTGGTTTGCCAAGTTGATGCCTGGTTCATCATTTACCTTCCGGAGCGCACATACGCATTGCATATCATATCTCGCATATCATGCCATGTTTTGCATCATGTTGATTGTGCATTGCACCGTGATTTATTGTGGTCCCTTTGTTTGTGTTGTTGCTTTGGGTAGAGCCGGGAGACGAGTACGTGAACGAGGAACCTGTTGAGAACGCTTACGAGGATCAAGCTTCGACAACTCGAGAACATTGCGCAAGATGACCATACCTCAAATCACTTCTATCTTTGCTATGCTAGTTGCTCGCTTCTTTTGCTATGCCTATGCTGCGATGCCTACCACTTGCTATATCATGCCACCCATATTGCCATGTCAGCCTCTAACCATCCTTTTCCTAGCAAACCGTTGTTTGGCTATGTTACCGCTTTGTTCAAATTTCTCTTATAGCGCTGTTAGTTGGTGAAGTTGAAGTTTGTTCCTTGTTGAACATGGAGATGTTGTTCTTTTGGAACATGTTACTTGTTGGGGATATCACAATATATATCTGCTATAATTAATGCATCTATATACTTGGTAAAGGGTGGAAGGCTCGCCTTATGCCTCGTGTTTTGTTCCACTTTGCCACCCTAGTTTCCATTATACCGTGTTATGTTCCTTGATTTCGCTCTCTTACATCGGTTGGGTGATTTATGGGACCCCTTGACAGTTCACTTTGAATAAGACTCGCCAGCAAGGCCCAACATTGGT
>JAHIAM010006634.1:0-24975 GCA_021605205.1 Aegilops longissima | reverse complement strand
ATATAAAATAATTTAAATATATATAGAAGAAGGGAAGATGCTGTACCAAGTGCCCTATTCTTATATAGAAAATAGAATAGATCCTCATTTTCTTTCAAAAAATACATAAATTACCGGGTAAAAATAACACTCGGATGGGAGGTCCATAGGCTTAGTTGATACATGACGGCCCTAAGAAAATACAAATAGCCTAAGGACCTCCCATCCGAGGTCGTGGTCAAGCGATGTTAAAAATGAAAGCCTAGACTCAGCAGCCCAAAACCACGCCCAACACTTGCCAAAACTTCGCCCCTCGCTTTCTGTGTTTCGCACACTCGACATTGTGTGGGCATTTTGACTGTGCATCATATGAAGATGTGCTATGCATGAATGTTGATCAAGCATGATGTTAACCGGCTGGTAGTTCCATTTTCGACCATGAATAAAACTTCCAACATGATGTTAACCCTGCTTGAAAAGGCCGGTTAATATAAATGCTTCTTTTCTCAGTTGCAGCTTTATCTCAAATCAACTTGCAGCTTATCTCAAATCAAACTCTGCGTTTCTTCTTCTCGTCACATTGTTCACTTTTATACTCCTATGAAACTACATTTTTTAAGTGCTAAAATAGATCTCTAGAATTCATAAAATTCTTCATATGCTCAATACTGCAAATCTGAAATTCAAAAGACATTCATATCTGAAAGTACTCTCAAAATACACAACACAAAACACAATTCACAACCTGCAACACCGACAACCCTAAGCTCCTCCCGACAATTCACAACCTGCCCGGACCATTGGGCTAGGGGGCAGCCCTCCTATTCCTCAAGGCAGACCGCCTGTGAGACGATGTGAACGGCGAGGGAGACGATGGCGGGGAAGCGTGCGTCGCCAACTGCTTTTCTCCTCTTGCGCTTGGGTTCGGTCGACGAAGACTCCACCGCTCGCTCGCAGGACACCTCACAAACGGCACCTCAGAGATGCTCGATCCTTCAATCTCGTGGATGCTCCATCCGGGATCGACACTTCCACCACCGCCCCTCACGATCGGATTCGGTGAATCTGCTTGCTCCATGGCCCAGAGGAGCAGTTTCATGTACTCGGCGCGATTTCTCCGGAGTATCGCCGCTTTTCGCCTGCTGCAGATATTTGCCATGGATGTCGCTGCCGCCGCTTAGTTGGTCCTTGTTGTCAAACCAAGACTGATTCCAACATCCTAGCTAGCTTCACAGTGGTCGCCGTCATGATCCTCACGTATCGGGTTGTACTCTCCATCGACCCATTCTCCACAGCACCTTCACTCACAAGGTGGTTTTTGAATGGAAGAGGAGAGGAGCAGCGCTGGTTTTGGATTAGAACGGGAGAGGAGCGACGGTTTTTGACCGAACAGAGAGGAGGGCGGTGGTTTTGAAATGGAAGAGGAGAGGAGCGGCGCTGGATTTAGATTGGAACAGAGAGAGGAGAAGGTGGTTTAAGAGGAGAAGAGCTAAGAGCGCGCTTGGTCTTGGAAGTATTTTTTTGTTGTTTTATGATTTTGGGTCAAAGTTTGACCACGATCGTATTTGACAAGCAAATGTGAATGCATGTCACCAAAATTGTATCGCTTGGTTCAGATCTGAATGTACTTTCAAATTATATTATTTTTGCAACGATAACATATATTTTATAAAGCGAAAATCATGGTCAATTATGACCCGTAATAAAAGGGAGACTAGTTAATGGGGTCGCTTTAATTGAAGGGTAAATTGATTTTGATTTTGATCCAACACAGCGTACCGCCCTCTCGCCTAATCCTAAATCGCTGCAGACGCCTCCCTCCTCTCCTCTTCTCCATTGCAAAACCACCTCTCTCCTCTCCATCATCTCCATTCCAAAACCACCGCCTCGCCTCCCTCTCTTCTGATCTTCTCCATTGCAAACCACCTCCTCTCCTCTCCATCATCTCCATTCCAAAACCACCTCCTCTCCTCTCCATCATCTCCATTCCAAAACCACCGCCTCGCCTCCCTCTTCCGATCTTCTCTCCATTGCAAAACCACCTCCTCTCCTCTCCATCATCTCCATTCCAAACCACCTCCTCTCCTCTCCTCTTCTCTATTGCAAGACCACCGCCTCCTCCCATCTTCCAAAGCTAGCACCCCACCACCTGTAAGGACATCTATGGAGAGGATGCACAACGAATCAGTGTAGATCGGCATGCATGTGCAAAGTTAGCTGTGTTGAAGGAGATCCTTAGTTGGTTTGACAATGAGTGGGAGATTTCGAGGACGGTAAAGGGCCATGTGGCAATGTATGCGAAAGAGCGAGACGGCGGCGATGAGGGCGGCGATGTACATGTACTCCTCTCAAGGCGAACACGCCTAGCAGTCCCTCCGAAGTTCATCGAGTATCTCCTATGGGCGATGGAGCAGATAGATCGCCCGAGGCGATACCAAAGCAGAGGTGGTGGGCGACAGGTCAAGGTCGAGCACCCAGAGGATAACGAATCGATCGAGTATGGTGTGCCGCTCGTGAGGGTGCAGAGCCACCGAGCCACAGGAGTATTCGTTCTCCCACCGCAAGAGGAGGCCGGATGGCGCGACGCCGCTTCCCCGACGCTCCTCCACGGTTCCTCGACGCCGCCTCGCTTCAACGGGCGGCGTAGGGTTTAAGGTAAGCTTCAGACTAACCTAATCTTCCACCTGCTCATGCTTACAATCAGTGTGACAGCTAATGAAAATCATGCTTACAATCAGTCTCCGAGTACTACGCCAATCACCCTAAAATAGCTCTGACCTTTGGGTCAAAGTTGTGACACAAGGTACAAATAAAGAAAAATAGATTGGTGCTTCTTTCGTAAAAGAGTACTCCTAGAAAACTGCCAATATAAGCTACTAGTATTTGGTTAGAGGATTTGCCGAGAAAGATCCGCCCACGAGAGCGCCACACATCCCATCGGTGGTGGTGGATGCCAATGCGGATGCAGCATGGTTGGTGTCGGTAATTTTACTTGGCACACCTCGCACTCGCATATATGCCGTTCCATACGCACATTTGTGCAGCTCCACCAAAATGCAGTTGAATAACCTCCTGCTTGCACAGATAATGAAAAGCGTGATTACATTATAGTGGCACTAGTTGATGAAACACACAAATAAATAGAAGAAAATATTGCGATAGTATCATAGTATGCCATGTCGCGAGGGCGAGATGGGCCCTCACGCCTCATATACGCCTATATCGACATCGCCCCAAGTCTCCCAGATACACCTTCTGCCAAAGGATGAACATCAGCAGTACAACAGTAGTACAAGGAGGCGCCTTTGAGACATTCAAATTCTATTTTTGTACATATCAACTAAAATTAAGCACCCCAGCTTGCAGTAAACGCTAAACATTAACAATGGGACTAGTTGATGAAACATACTTTAACAAAGAGAAGCACTTTTTTATCTACATTGAAATGAAATGATAGAGATGACACTCGCCTATTTTAACTCAGATTATTACTTCATTTTATCAAAGGACACTAGGGTCGAGCAGGTGGCAAACGAGGTGTACCGCAAGGCCGCAAGGATGGAGGCCGGGTGCTTAGATCGATGTCAAGCTGGCTCTTTCAAATACCAACATGGATGATTCAATTCATGGGACCTTTTGGTGCAGTTCACCTAAAATGAAGCAATGTCCCGTGAGCTAGCAGCTTCTTCTTCAATTTTTAAGAAAAGGGCTCCAGCCTTGTTCCATTTCCATCGAAAACGAAACCCACAGAGCTTCTTCTTCATTAGTTGCAATAAAATTGAGCAACATCAAGGTTGGTTGTGAAGCTCCCGAATGCTCAACTATAATTTGATATCATTTGTGCAGTTCAACTAAGATCGAGCGTGAAATGTATATCTCTGCTTGCACAAAAAGGTGGAAAGGAGGGTGACTAATAAGTGATGAAACATGCATCAAATGAAAAGAAGCATGTTCCTTATCTAAATGGCAATCCTAACAAGGATAGTAGTAATTTCTAAAGCAGCATTGCTAGATATTAGTGTGGGCATTAGGATTAACTATGACAACCGTTAAATACTTACATTACTTTGGGCACGGAGAGTAGGCGGACCAGATGTTGCATTTCTAACTAAAAGAACCAACTTATCTTAATGGGAAATTTTAGCAGACATGTAAAGAAGTGCCATTGATTCATATTATCGGAGGCATTACATTGAAAACAACATTGGTTTAACGTGTCTTACTTTTAACAAAGGCGATCGCTACATTTTACCAAAGGGCATTACATAAGAGTGGCTCGGGCAACAAACATCGTAATGTGATATCCGGTTGGTCCCATTTTTGTTCGGTATAGCCACCTTATACGTCGCGGTGAGGCTAGCAAATCTAGTGTTGGACTTACTCGCTGACTTGTCCCCGCCCCCACTTTCTTTCCTTTTTCAACCAATAGATCGGGTTTATATTGAGTTTGTACTGCTTCCCTTTATTTCCTATTAGACCTAGAGACCAGCTTGATAGCCAGCCTCTGCTACTTTTCGCCCCCATTATTTCTCTCTTTCACCAAGTCCTAGATTCAG
Source organism: Aegilops longissima (assembly GCA_021605205.1). Classification (NCBI taxonomy): domain Eukaryota; kingdom Viridiplantae; phylum Streptophyta; class Magnoliopsida; order Poales; family Poaceae; genus Aegilops; species Aegilops longissima. The sequence goes on along the minus strand of JAHIAM010006634.1, from coordinate 20,440 downwards.
TAACAAATCCTCCCCCACCCCCACCCCCTTTCTTCCTTGTTTGAACCAAGTAGTACTAGATTCGAGTGCATGAACTAGTTTTACCTCTTAAACGAAAAAATTAGGTGGTTTTCAACAGCCGATCGATCCTATCTACGAGGGGCCCGAGAAATAGTAAAAGTTACAAATGCAGCGACGCCAGAGCTCGAAGTAGAGCAAGGCCGGTTTCAAGGAAGTTATACCGATGGTCGCCGGATGTCGCTAGGTGGGCGGCGGAGGCCGGATCCGCCACACACCACGGCAATGTAGGAAGAAGGGGTTTGAGGTCTCCTCGCCAGCCGGTGCTTGGGAGAGAACGACAAGGCAGCTGATCGGACGCGCCAAAGAAGGTAAGAGCCGCCACCGAGGACCATCACTGTGAACGTTGCACCTTCTCACCTTCCCCGCTGAGAGGATCCAGCTGATCTGTGACCAGCGGTGAGCAGAGAGAGAGAGAGAGTGGCCACCGCTGCCGTGGTTTAGATCTCGAGAGGCCGAGACAAAGTGAAGAGAGCAACACTAGCAAGCAAGCGCGAGGCTCCTGCCTATATAGTGGAGTAGTACTTAGTTTTCTTTGTCTACTAGAGCCGGCTTGACTCGCCAATGACTGTCGAGAAGTCTTCATGCACGTGGGTCTGGAGGCGCAGCTTGTCGCCATTTTGATCCTACCGGATTATAACATATAACACGTAAAAAATGCCACATGACAAGAAATCATAACCTCACTCGCCCAAAGGAGACAACATGAATCCTGGTGACGACAAACTAGACGAGGAACAAAGCTCAAATTAAAGATAAACTCAGAGAAAAGGGGTCCGACAGATGTCCTAATTAATATAGCCGGCTTGACCTAGATGGCAGCCGAGTAGTCACTGCTCGTGCATGTGCCCCCAATGACTAGCCCAACTCAGCTTGTCGCTGTTTAACCTCGCAGTTGATCCAAGCACATGACACCTAATTTTATGAGATGACAAGAAACCTTTTTTAGATTTCACCACAACTACAGCCATGTACAACACAGCCTGCACGATATGTAGATTTATAGCCAATCCAGCGTGTTCTGCTGGAGTCTCGGTCACATGCATGGACGAATCGATCTTCCGTGGTCTTGCGGGATCGCCCAGCACCAACGTAGTACAACACTTTCTAGTACTATCGCCGCCTCTTCTATTAAGTCACCCGACTTGCGGGCCGGGAGTGTGCCTATGGTCGGTTCTCAATTGCCATCCCACATGTGTGTGCGAACGCAATATGACGCGCTGCTTCCATTCGGAGAGCAGCGTGCATGCATCGACCGATCAGAGGGTGCGACGCTAACGCGACGGCGCGTGTTGATATTCCGTATATGTACCGCTTAGACGCTTTGCTCCATGGCGCTGGCGCAATCCATGGATACAAAATTAGTATATGTATACTATTTAAAAGTCGAGGGGCGGGCTTTTCCTGCCCGGTAGGCGGACAGTTCCGCCTAGTCGGGCCGACGAGACGCGAGAAGACGGAGGAGTAGGCTGCTGCAAACGAGGGTTGTGTGATTTGACAAAAGTTATCACTGGATAGGTGGGCCCCGTGATTTGACTTCTGCCATTATCATTTTAATCAAGGGCGCCATTTAATCGGGCGTGAGTCTCCCGATTCCCCGACTCACCTCCAGACAGTGTGCCTCTCCCAATGCTCCACCATGTAGTAGAGGCTGGCTCTTGCATGAGAAGCCCACTTCTCCACTTTTTCCTTGCTCTCTTCTCCTCCACATATGCAAAAATGCCATGTAAAGCACACCTATTCTACTTACTGTATTTATAAAGCTTAAGCTTGCCACATAGGCATAAAGTCTGATGGCAAGTTAATCAAGAAGAGAGAGACTAGTTTGGTGACCCAAGGAAGAAACGGTGCTAAGCGTAGTGTACCTAGGTGAAAAGACAATTTTGAGTCTATAGCTAATTAAATGAAGCAAACTTAGCAACACCATTTCAAGAGGTCACCTTGGCAAATGCATAATACTAGTATTTCCTCAGGTTCCATTATATAAGAACGCTTTTTGACACTCACACTAGTGTCAAAACGCTCTTATATTATGGGACGGAGGGAGTACTAAGAAAGAGATAGAGAGGAGTAAAAATATACACTTATAGCCAACCTTATAGCCAACCTTGTTGTAGTATGAGTGACTAAGGATGACTATGTATGACATGCCAACATCGACAGCCTAACGCACCGCAGTTAAATCTCCATAGCGCTGCTTTCGCCAGGAGCTGACGACGGTCGTGGTAGGCGCGACTATGATATTTGGCTGTCGGGCAGCCTTGGATCTAAGATCAAACGGCCGATGCTAAGTTGCTGAAAATTTGCAGTAATAACCCCTCCGTGATAGGATATTCACCCATAGGTCTAGAATCACGCCATGCAACCGCTCGATCTCAGATCCAAGGGGCTCTCTAAGCCCGTGATCATGGGAGAATGGAAAGCCACTACTCCCTGCCGCTCAGACGACGGGCAGGGCTTCACTCCTACTCGCCCTCGTGACGTCCTTTAATACTACTACGGTTCGCTTCCTTAGTCGTCCCGCCCATTCACATTACTAAAGTTCCCACTAATCCTAACCTCCTCCCAAATCCATGGTGTCCCAAATTCCCTGATCGGGCGGTGAGCATATGGTTAGAACCATCACCGGCAGATGAGTTCGACGTCATCTACACCCATACTTCCGCCGACGGTGAAAGGATGCCTTTCTGCTTCGCACGCATGTTCAAAGACTCCGATGATGAGTGGGTCACTAGATGTTGAGTACACCATACTGTGGGACGCAGAGAAGGATCTAAAGGACTAAGAGAGGAAGAAGCCCGCCGTGATCCAGGTTTGTGTGCATGACTTATGCTTGGTCTACCACATATGCCATGCCGACATTGAGTGCCGTGGATTTTAAGGACTTCCTCGAGAGCAACCTAGTCAAATTCACATCAGAGACTTTGGTAACGCATAAAGAAGTCCCATAGTCGGATTGGCCTCGCTAGGCAACAACTCTTCACCTCCAAAAGAATCGGGTCGGTGTCCTCGTCAAATCAGCCTTTCACGACTCCGGCAGGAGCCATGGTTCATCCTTCATACCAGAAACTCGAGAAACCTCCACATCGCTTTCATCGCATGTATGGCATAGCGAATGTACTAGATATAGACCACATCCAAAGATAATCGCAATGGATGGCTACCTTTGTTTCAATATCTACAAGGGTTGGATGAAGAGCAACAGCCAAGTTGGCGGTTCAATCAAAGAAGTATCGCCAAGAGGAAGAGGGACAAGGACGAAGTTGAGGACGTGGACGAGGACAATCGGTAAGGTGGGTGGTCAAAGCTGCTCATGGTGGTTCTAAATTTCTAATGCAAAGTTCACCGGATTAGTTGCATAGTTTAATTCTGTGTGCTTAGTTTAATTTGAGGGGTGTTGTATCAGCCCCAGCAGTAACTATGTTATGTTTTCTTCTTGTTACTTTTAACTCTTTAGTACGTATATACTAGTATTTCTTACATTTCATCTTTTGGTATAGTACTACCACTGCTTTCTTCACATTATATACGTGACAATATATATGGTCCAACATCATATAGCTAGTAGCATTAGTTGTCAAAGAATTTCAGGGTGCTTAGTTTTGTCAAAGAATTTAAAAGCTTAGTTTTATTTGAGGGTGTAATAGGCCGACAATTATTATTGTGAGACTAGCCTTTTTATTAGTACTATATGCATAATTTGCTTGTTAAGTTACTTTTGAGTATATTTCATTTTTCCGTCTCTGGTTTATAGGTCCCTTTAGAAAGCTAAAGTCAAATTTTGACTCAAAGATTTAACTAACAAAAATGTTAATGCAATGTCAAGAAAAAATTATCTCATTGGATTCGTAGATTTTGAACATAGTTTTCAAAAACATAATGTTTGGTGACATGTTTAGAATATTTTGTTAGTTTAATCTATGGTCAAAATTTGGCACGAAATATAATGGGGACCAATAAACCCTGACAGAGGTAGTACCACCTTTTTTAATTTCAAGTTTTGCATTATGGCTTAATCCATCGATACTATCGCTGTACATAAAAGTATACATTTTTTAAAAGGCTAGAGGGCGGGCAATCTAGCTTGGTCGGTTTCACGAGAGGCTTAGGGCCTTGTGATTTGACGGCTCATTATCGCTGGAAGGCGGAGCCTTGTGATTTGACCGTCAGATAAATGCAACTCGACGACCTGATCGAGGAGGAGCAAAGAACCGCATGGGTATACTCAAGTTTTCCATCGGAGTAGTACCACGAGGAGCATCAAACATGGCAGCTCAAAGGCCATATGGCGATAAAAAATGATCTAATTTGCTAGTCATCTCATTGTTAGCATTGTTCTATTCATTCCTCAAAAACAAAACCATTGTTCTATTCATGCCTCGCAGAGAACGTGGCACGCGCGGCAAACACCAAGCCAAAAGATGAAACACAAAGCAGCAAAAGAAGAAGGAAGATTATCACCCCAAATGATCTAATTCGCCAAGGAGTCGTGAATCGCTTCTTCATCGCTCCACGACCTCCATCTCTTGGCGCTGCCTCCTCCGCCATCTTCTTCATTCTGTCCATGACGCGGATTTTCGACGCGAGCCTTCATCATCTGCTCCATACGCATTTACCTTTGACAAAGAGCCGGTGCTGGCGCGGCTTCGCCAACTCCTCCTTCTTTCCATGAATGAGGGCTCGCAACATCTTCATCGAGGAACTACTATTTCATGCAGCTTCTTCCAGCCGCGTTCTTCTCCTTCAACAGGTCGATCTTCGCATGGCAAGCTCGTCTTTGTCCTCCAAGTCGCAGGATTTCGCCGCTTCGCCTTCTTCTTCGAGGCAATACTCTTCTTCAGAAGATCACCAAGCCAGCGGTCAACTCCCCGCCGATTGAGCTTCCAGGCATGTCGCCGAGGCTTTCCTTCAAAGAATCTCGCCAAGCCTTTGATGAACTCCTTCGCTTATTGAGGTGCTTATTGAGCTGATCGGGCATGCAGCCGAGGGATAACGATTACAGCTCCACTGCCTCAGACATGTTCGGCCTCAGCTGCTAGGGGCGCCTCCCGGGAGCGCTATCGCCTCATGAGAGATCTTTCGAGGTCTCAGTGGGCGGCGCAGCCCTCTTTTTTTCCGCAGCCTTGGTTGCCGCCTCCCTTGTTACGAGTAGTTCTCACCCTAGAGCTCTGGGCCACCGCCATGGCAACGATTTGACCTAAGAAGAAGCACTTATGAGGAGGAAAGGTAGAGTAATTTTCGTTAGGTAGTTCCCTTTATAACCTAAGTACAAGCACTAGTAGTACTAATACCTGCATAGTGGGAAACATCGCTCATGTTTGGTACGCATTTAGTAGGTGTGAGCAGGCTTTCAATGTGATGGGAACAAGGTAAAGATTAATTGATGGTTTTGGTTTCGAGGCCCAAACGGCTCCCCGTGAGTTTAGCGGAACATAAATTTCAAGTACTACACCGCTCAAATGCGTAAATATTATGTTACTGCACAAAATTGGCACAAAATACTTAAGGAGACCAATGGAAGTACTACTAGCAACCCAATGATTTAACACTCTGCATAGCGCCGCAGGGAGTAATAATGTCTTTCTTCCGCCCTCACGCTCCACTCAATTTGCATGCTATGTATTAATTGACCATCAATGAAGTGAACGATTTTACACGGCCAAATTATCACATGGGTGGATCTTGGTACAAAATTGCGTCTACTGTACTCGCAAGGCAGCGTATGAGGGAATGAGGTGTGTGGCAGTATGCGGCATGATCTTCGCTTCAGGCATATACCGCCAAAGATGGCTCGTGGAGGACGCAGTACATTCTTCCCGAACCAGCAGCACGCCATCGTGATCAATCCACGCAAGGAGGTCGCGATAACGCATCCACATGTGCCACGTGGCTTCATGAATCTGTAAGAGAGACACCGTAGTGTGCCATTGGTATTCTAATTTATATGTTTTGCACATACTCAAGTACTAGTAAGGTACACGGCATTGCACGCATCAGATTTTGCAAACCAAATTATGAATAAATACCACACTATAGCATGTAAGCTTGAGTCATATATGCATGATGTAGCCCTTCGCTTAATTCTTATAGTTCATCTCATTCAAAATCAATTAGTTTTTATAAAAAGCTAAGAACGCGTGAATAGGAAAAACATGGGATTATAGTGAATGTCGCCTTGAATCCTACAGTGATTGTACGAGTGTTTGATTATGCATAGAAAACGAGAATTCTTTCAAAGAGGTTTGAGTGATGGGATGTTTCCATGAAATCTAGTGCAAATGAATCATATGGAAAATTCCTATGGTTTACAATCCTACTAATCAAACAACCAAGATAGGAAAATTCTAATGATTAGAATCTCCAAAATTCCTTTGAGAATCCTTTTGAATCAAAGAAGCCCTTAATCTATTTTATGATTCATGCAATTGTGCTAAAGCATAAAGTAAAAACAAATAATGGCAATTCAACTTAGAAAAAAGTTTGGGCAGTTATGATACGGAAGATTCTAGAACAAAAGAGAACCAATCGTTGTTTTGAGGTTTGTGCATTATGCTAAAGTTCAACCATGGAGTCTTCTATGATTGTACATGGCCAAAATGGTGGGGGCTAGAAGATGGTTCGAGGGGCCGAGTGGAGGAGACTATGAAGGAATGCACAAGTGAGAGATCGATATTTGGAGAGAGGGGGCTAACACGCATAATGCTGGTACCTAAAGCATGAGCCATGAAAAATAAATGAGCTTAGGGGCCAAGCATTGCTAATCCTTTACGAGGAGGGTCAATTAATGAAATTAAACCTTTTTAGCAGCAATTGTCTAATGATCACATTCATATTAGCCTCGATATATAGTGATGTTAGGGAAAGCAGGGCCTTATCGCCTGTCTTCGCCATTGTGCACGCTGTCGAGAGATGAAGCGAAGGGCGTGATGATGAGAGGGGACGCGGATATATAATTAATGTGGGGTGTATTAGCTATACATGTTAATCTTATATAGAGAGGTGTAGATTGATCAATGTGGACGTGGAAAGAGGGTGAGACCTCACTTGATATATTTCAAGGCTGATCGGTTTGTGTGGAAAACTATGAAAGACCTAGCTATATACACACATACATAGAGGAACATCGGTCGCTATGCATGCACGCGTGAGAGATAAAGAATGCTCCGATATGATGGAGAGGGGATGTGTGGTGTGTGTACCTATGGGGAGACCACCTGAAGAAAAAAGATTGTAATGCGTATATGGATAATGCCGATCGGTAGTGTGTGTGCATGCAATGCACAGAGAAAGTTAGTGGTACTGAGTAAAGATAAGACTACCGGTGGGGTGTAAAAGAATAGGTGAGGTCATAATCAATGTAAAGTTGAATTCAAATATTTGAATAAGAGATCCCGATGTTTTGAAACCCATGCATGCATGAATATAACGGAGATCTGCGTGTGGTTTGGAAAACAAGCATGTTGTAATGTATACACATTGAACAAGGTCAATCGATTTGAATTTGAGATATCGATGGCGTATATCATTCGCTCGCCAGATCCGCAAGGCATGGACACACTATTCTAATTGAGATGATGGGTGTCTTTCGATCACATATCTATATCTATACCCATATATATATTATATATTTTTTATTGTAAAGTAGTAAATTTAACTTTGAAAGATGGTCATTGGATGAGGCGAACTGATGGTCCAAAGATGGCAAATTTGAGCACTATCGCCGCTGGATATCATCTAGATTCCACCAGATTTTGCCACATGTATAATCTAGAAGACTCCATGGTTGAACTTAAGCATAATGCACAAACATCAAAACACAAGCACTTCTTATTTGTTCTAGAAACTTCCAGATAATCATTTCAAATGTTTTCTACATGATTTGCCATTATTTGTTTTTACTTTATGTCTTACAACGCACAATTCCATGAATCTTAAAATAAATTAGCTTTCTTATAAAAACTAGATGATTTTGAATGAAATGAACTATAAGAATTAAACTAACATCTACATCATGCATATATGACTCAAAGCTTGCATGCTATAATGTGGTATTCATTCATAATTTGGTTGTTAACTCTCATGCGGCAATGCACGGTACCTTACTCTAGTCTAAATGGTGTTTGTGTGTGTGTGTGTGTTGAGGTGCAAATTTTCTTTTTTTGGGTGCACGTTGCTTGTTGTTCTGAAATTTCAAGCCGCCTTTGTTATGCCGAAAATTGAAGCTAGCGTCTATGTTCATCGTGGTCGCTAAACTCCCGCCTCTTCAACCCGCTACTTTGTTAGCCCGAAATATTTAAGATATATCTTGTCTCACAGTTCGACAACTCCCTCCATCTCAACCCGCCGCCTTGCTATTCCGAAATTACAACGCGCAAAACTCCCACCTCCTCGTGAAATCCCAACACGTGAAATGCCCGTGGTACCCTAAACCGAAAGAACCGCCAAATCGATGGGGGTACTTTCAACTTACCCCACATTTCGACAAGCTGCCTCTAAGCCATGGTTCCCCACCGCCATCCCATCCGCCCACCCATTCAGACATCGAGGTCAGCAAAACTCGCGACCAAACCCCACACCGCGCCTCGTCTGCTTATACGCTCCAACGATCTATAATTTTTGATTGCTCCATGCTACTTTATCTACTGTTTTGGACTATATTGGGCTTTATTTTCTACTTTATATTATTTTGGGACTAACTCTATTAACAGGAGGCCCAGCCAGATTTGTTGTTTTATGCCTATTTCAGTGTTTCGAGGAAAAGGAATATCGATTGAGTCAAAACGGAACGAAATCAATCGAGAAGTTATTTTTGAAGGAAAGCCACCGATGGACTTGGAGTGCATCGCCAGAAAGAAGGGAGGTGCTCACGAGGGTGGGGGGCACCACACCCCTAGGGCGCGCTTCTGCCTCGTGGCCCCCCTTCGCCCACCGACGCACTCCTTTCACCCATATATACCCACGATCGAAACTTCCGCAATGAGAATAGATCTGAAGTTCCACCGCCGCAAGCCTCTCAGAGCCACCAAAACCTCTCGGGAGCCTGCTCCGCAAGACTCACCGAGGGGAGAACACTCACCGTGGCCATCTTCATCATCCCGGCGCTTCCATGACGAGGAGGGAGTAGTTCACCCTGGGCTGAGGGTATGTACCAAGAGCTATGTGTTTGATCTCTCTCTCTGTTCTTGATTTGGCACGATCTTGATGTATCGCGAGCTTTGCTATTATAGTTGGATATTATGTTTCTTCTCCCCTACTCTCTTGTAATGAATTGAGTTTTCCCTGAAGTAATCTTATCGGATTGAGTCTTTAAAGATTTGAGAACACTTGATGTATGTCTTGCGCGGCATATCTGTGGTGACAATGGATATCACGTGATTCACTTGATGTATGTTTTGTTGATCAACTTATGGGTTCCGCCATGAACCTATGCATAGGGGTTGGCACACGCTTTCGCCGTGATTCTCCCAGAGAAACTTTGGGGCACTCTTTGAGGTTCTATGTGTTGGTTTGAATAGATGAATTGATATTGTGTGATGCATATCGATAATCATGCCCACGGATACTTGAGGTGACATTGGAGTATCTAGGTGACATTAGGGTTTGGTTGATTTGTATCTTAAGGTGTTATTCTAGTACGAACTCTAGGGCTGTTGTGACACTTATAGGAATAGCCCAACAGATTGATTGGAAAGAATAACTTTGAGGTGGTTTCTGCATTCTACCATAATCTCTTCATTTGTTCTCCGCTATTAGTGACTTTGGAGTGACTCTTTGTTGCATGTTGAGGGATAGTTATGTGATCCAATTATGTTATTATTGTTGAGATAATTTGCACTAGTGAAAGTATGAACCCTAGGCCTTGTTTCCTAGCATTGCAATACCATTTACGCCACTTTATCACTTGCTACCTTGCTGTTTTTATTATTTCATATTACAAAACCTATATCTACCATCTATATTGCACTTGTATCACCATCTCTTCGCCGAACTAGTGCACCTATACAATTTACCATTGTATTGGGTGTGTTGGGGACACAAGAGACTCTTTGTTATTTGGTTGCAGGGTTGTTTGAGAGATACCATCTTCATCCTACGCCTCCCACGGATTGATAAACCTTAGGTCATCCACTTGAGGGAAATTTGCTATTGTCCTACAAACCTGTGCAGATTATAGGCCCAACAACGCCTACAAGAAGAAGGTTGTGTAGTAGACATCAAGCTCTTTTCTCAAGCCCTGTTGTCGGGAGGCTAGGTAAGTGAAGGTGTATCTTTAGATCTTGCAATCGAATCTTTTTGTTTCTTGTTTTAGCACTAGTCTAGTTTATAAAAGAAAATTACAAAAAAATGGAATTAAGTTTGTCTCATACGCTTCACCTTTTTAATATCTTTCGTGAGTATGATGGGGAGGAAAATTGTGCCGAAGTGTTAGAAGAAGAATGCATTAGAATGTTTGGCACTAAATATTTATATGATGATCATGATTGCAATGTTGTTAGTATGGATTCCTTGAATATCCATGATGCTAATGATATGCAAAGCCACAAGCTTGGGGAAGCTATGTTTGATGAAGATGGTATTTTTGTCCCCCAAGCTTTGATGAGCAAATTTACTATGATGAAAGCATGCCTCCTATCTATGATGATTATTGTGATGACACGTATCATTTAAACAATAATGATAACCATGAAACTTGTCATCTCGATCTTAATTTTCATCACATGATAGTTGTTTTGTTGAGTTTTCTCCCACTATTCAATGAGAAGAATTTTGCTTATGTGGAGAGTAATAAAATTTCTATGCTAGTAGATCATGAAAAGAATGCTTTAGGTGCTGGTTATATTGTTTAATTCATTCATGATGCTACCGGAAATTATTATGAGGGAGGAATATATACTTGTAGGAATTGCAATAATATCAAGTTTCTCTCTATGTGCTTAAAATTTTAAAGTTATGTTTGTTTTACCTTCCTATGCAAGTTGATTCTTGTTCCCATAAGTTGTTTGCTCACAAAATCCCTATGCATAGGAAGTGTGTTAGACTTAAATGTGCTAGTCATATTCTTCATGATGCTCTCTTTATGTTTCATTCTTATCTCTTATGTGAGCATCATTGAAATCATCATGCCTAGCTAGGGGCTTTAAACGATAGCGCTTTGTTGGGAGGCAACCCAATTTTATTTTAGTTTCTTGCTTTTTGGTTATGTTTAGGAATAAATAATCCATCTAGATTCTGGTTAGATGTGTTTTCATGTTTCAATTAGTGTTTGTGCCAAGTAGAACCTTTGGGAAGACTCGGGTGAAGTCTTTATGATCATGCTGTAAAAACAGAAACTTTAGCGCCACGAGATTAGCTGGAAATTTTTACTGGAGAGTGCTATTTAGTTGATTATTTTTGCAGATGATTACTAGATAAATTAATCAGGTCCACCAATTTATTTTAGAATTTTGGAGTTCCAGAAGTTTGCGTTAGTTACAGATTACTACAGACTGTTCTGTTTTTGTCGATTCTGTTTTTCGTGTGTTGTTTGCTTATTTTGATGAATCTATGGCTAGTAAAATAGTTTATAATCCATAGAGAAGTTGAATACAGTAGGTTTAACACCAATATAAATAAAGAATGAGTTCATTACAGTACCTTGAAGTGGTGTTTTATTTTCTTTCGCTAACGGAGCTCACGAGTTTTCTGTTAAGTTTTGTGTTGTGAAGTTTTCAAGTTTTGGGTAAAGATTCGATGGATTATGGAACAAGGAGTGTTGGGGAACGTTGCAGAAAATAAAAATTCTACGGTTTCACCAAGATCTATCTATGAGTTCATCTAGCAACAAGAGAGAGGAGTGCATCTACATACCCTTGTAGATCATGAGCGGAAGCGCTCAAGAGAACGGGTTGAGGGAGTCGACTGCCGTGATCCAAATCACCGATGATCCTAGTGTCGAACGTGAAAGCACCTTCGCTCAACACACGCACGGTTGAGGAAGACGCTCTCCTTCTTGATCCAGCAAGGGGAAGGAGAGGTTGAGGAGATCCAGCAGACGACGAGCAGGGTGGTGGATGCAGAGTGATCTCGGCAGAGCCACGAGCTTCTACGAGAGGGAGAGGTGTAGCAAGGGGAAGGAGGCGCCATGGCATGGGTGCGGCTACCTCCTCTCCCCCCTTTTATAGGCCCCTAGGGGGCACCGCCCTAGGAGATGAGATCTCCTTGGGGCGGCGCGCAAGGGGAGGCTTGCCCCAAAGGCAGTGGAGGCGCCCACCCTAGGATTTCCAACCCTAGGCGCAGGGGGCCAAGGGGGCACACCAGCCCACCAGGCTGGTTCCTCCCCACTTCAGCCCACGGGCCCTCCGGGATAGGTGGCCCCACCCGTGGACCCCGGACCCTTCCGTGGTCCCTGCATAATATCGGTGACCTCAAACTTTCCCGATGGTCAAACTCCTATATATAATTCTTCACCTCCCACCATTTCGAACTCCTCGTGATGTCCGGATCTCATCCGGACTCCAAACAACTTTCGGTTATCGTGATACTCATATCTCTACAACCCTAGCGCCACATAACCTTATGTGTAGACCCACGGTTCGGGAGACATGCGCATATGACCGAGACGCCTCCCATCAATAACCAACAAATGGATATAGATACTCATGTTGGCTCCCTACATGCTCCTCGATGATCTCATCGGATGAACCACGATGTCGAGGATTCAAGCAACCCCGATACAATTCCTTTGTCAATCGGTACGCTATTTGCCCGAGACTCGATCGTCGGTATCCCAATACCTCGCTTAATATCGCTATCGCAAGTCACTCTACTGCATCGAATGCATGATCCCGTGACTGCACACTTGGTCACATCGAGCTCATTATGATGATGCATTACCGAAAGTGGGCCCAGAGATACCTCTCCACATACGGAGTGACAAATCCCAGCCCTCGATTCGTACAGCCCAATGCAGACACTTTCGAGATACCCGTAGTGTACCTTTACAAATACCCACATACGCCAGGACGCTTGGCACACCCAAAGCACTCCTACGGTATCCGGAGTTGCACAATCTCATGGTCTAAGGAAATGATACTTGACACTTGGAAAATCTCTAGCTAAACGAACTACACGATCTTTGAGCTATGCTTAGGATTGGGCTTTGTCCATCACATCATTCTCCTAATGATGTGATCCCGTTATCAATGACATCCAATGTCCATAGTCAGAAACCATGACTATCTCGCTGATCAACGAGCTAGTCAACTAGAGGCTTACTAGGGACATGTTGTGGTCTATGTATTCACACGGTATTACGATTTTCAGATAACACGCTTATAGCATGAATAATGACATTATCATGAACAAAGAAATATAATTATAACCATTTTATTATTGCCTCTAGGGCATATTTCCAATAGTCTCCCACTTGCACTAGAGTCAATATTCTAGTTACATTGTGATGAATCAACACCCATAGCGCTCGGGTGTTGATCATGTTTTGCTCTAGGAGAGGTTTAGTCAATGTAGCGACCCGAATTCGAAATGGATCAAGTCTCTCGTGCTCGTGTGTCATCCCCGGATCAAGAATGCCGACACCACACAAGATTCAAGGATTTATAACAGAGTAGCAATCACACACTTATTACATCGCTGCTCAAAAGAGGACTTATTACAATAAATATGGCTTAAGGCCATCTAATAACGATAACAAAGGAAGACTTGGAAGATAAGTGAGTCCATCAACTCCAAAGGCATCACTAAGTATAGAACCACACCACCTAAAGCACCTTACTGTCGTTCAAAAATCTGCAACATGAAAGTTGCAGTCAAAACGGTCAAGACATGGAATATGCCGCAATGTAACACATAGAGAATAATGAATGATAAGCCCGCATTACATGCATATGTGGCTGGTGGAAAAGCTCTACGGTTACAGCTTTGCATAAAGCCAGTTTTTCCTTAATGCAAAGGAATAAATTTGTTTAACTATCATGGTGGTTGTTAAACATTGAGAATGGTTGACAGATCCTCAATCCCAATTAAAAAGTACTCATTAAAACCCAATAACATTAATTAGAAGTAACATGATGAGATTCACATGATATTCAAGTACTAGATACTCAAGACGCCCATAACCGGGGACACGGCTAATCAAGATTAGTTTATACACTCGCAGAGGTTTGCGACTATTCCCCACAAGACTCGATCGCCTCCGCTTGGTTCTCGTGACTACATGGTGTTTGAGAGACGGATGACCGAGACATGCCTTCGTACACTAGCACCTTACATGTGGGTACACCGCATCAACCTACATCCCCTACATCAGCTAGCCTACCCGTAAGAGTTCGCACAACTTACTCAGCTATGCCAGAGCCCATAATGGCTTGTGGCTGCACACGGAAGTTTCTAGTTTGAATAATCTTATGATCCCTTAGAGCCCGGTGGCGGTCCAAGAAATACAGTGCAAGTCCTCGATAGAAACCAGTGCCTCAATCCACCCAGATGTGTGTTTGTTGCCACCTTAGATAAACCATTAATTAACAATCTCACATCTGTCATGGATATTCACTCACCCAATCCACGCCTAGTGGCATAGCATGGCATAATAAGCAAACGAGAAGTAACTCCCAAGGTTTCATAAGTAAAACAGTAATAGGTACTACTCAATCTACTTCCCATCCCACAATTTAATTAGATCCTAATCGCAAGTGTTTGAGGATTGATCTAATGCATAAAAACTGGTATGAGAAAGTATGATCAAATGTTACTTGCCTTGCCGACGATCCGCTGAAACCTAGAGACTCAAGTAACAAGCGGCGACCGGTGATCTAACGCAGACAAACAACAAGCATACAATAAGTACTCATCTAATGCACAGGAAAATCTCGAATAAAAGATCTAACCAGAAAGTTCAACTTAAGAACCCTGTTGCAAAAAGAATCGAATCAAATAAAGCAACGAAAGTCGAATGTCAAAAGAAAACGACTCAGTTTTAGCAATTTGAAACTAGGTCAAATTTTACAGTAGCAAAACTTTGTTTAAGTGGATTACTCGAACGGCGGTTTCAAACGAAACTCCAGCGCTTGAATCACCTGATTCCGATAAACGAGCAGAAAATAAACTGATTCAAGATTGATCGAAATCGAATCGGAAAATAACGGATTAAATCCGATTAAAAGAAAGACGATTTAACGGTTAAACGAACGGACGTTCAACAGAAACTAACCGCTAACGCTATTCATTAGAACGAACGGATCGGTGAACGCTCACTAACTAACTAAACCGAGAAAAGAAATAAACCAATCTAGGGTTTTAAAACAAAAAACCGAACAACGAAAAGAAAACCGGACGGGTTTTAAAACAAAACCGACCGTGGGTGACGCGGTGACTACCTCCGGCGAGGTCGCCATAGGGCTCCGGCTCCGCGGGTCGGGTGGCTCAAGGGCGGCGCGGGTCGGCGATGGCGCGTGACGACGACGGCGCGCTGGGTGACGCGGGCGGCAAGGGCGGGTTGGGGCGGGCGGCAAGGCTGGCTGGGGAGGAGAGGGGGCGGCGGCTTATAAGGAGGGAGGGGTGGGGTTGCTTGGGAGGGGGCAACGCGGCGGGCGGGGCCGAGCTCCTGGTGGCGGCGGCGGCGGGACTCCTCCCAAGGGGAGCGCATGAGGGGAGGGGCCGACCACGGCGGTTACTGGCTCACTGGCCCTTGGCCTGTATGGGCGCGCAAGTATTTTTTTTTAACAAAACGAAACGAATTAAAATAAATCTAAACTAACTCCAAATTAAATAAAATTAATTTTCCCGACTCTTAAAAATGAGTCGAACAAAATGAACTTTAATACGGGGCCAAAATGCATATTTTTAAAATACTCATTTTTTTCCTAAAGCAAATAAACTTCGAAAAACCGAAATTTGATTTATTTATTAAATCTTCATTTTTCCTAAATGTTGGGAAAGTCATATTATTCCTCTCTTATTTTTTTATTGGAAAAATATTTGAAGATAAAATAAATAAATCCAAATGATCCTATTTTCAACATTTGAGAAAACCCAATTATGAAAATCATGAAATTTCCAACTTCTCCGAGGGTCCTTGAGTTGCGTGAAATTTTCTAGGATCGGAAAATGCAAGAAAATATGATATGCATGATGACTTAATCGTATAACATTCCAAATTGAAAATTTGGGATGTTACAAACCTACCTCTTAAGATGAATCTCGCCTTGAGATTCGGGTTGGCTAGAAAATAGGTGAGCGTGGTCCTTGAGCAAATCTTCCTCTTTCCTGTGTGGATTCATCTTCGCTGTGGTGGCTCCAATCGAACCTTGCAAAACTTGATAACCTTGTCATGCGAGTAACTCACGGCATAATCGAGAATCTTGACCGGTTTTTCCTCATATGTTAAGTCATCCTTCAACTGAATTACTTTAGTGGCACTGTGGTTCTTAGCTGTATCTCTCGCTATCTCGAATGACATTTCTTCAATTGAGAACATGGAATACATCATGAACTCCCGACAGTCCCTCCGGCAATTCCAGCTTATAAGCAACTTCTCCCATGCTGTAAAATCTTATACGGTCCAACTAAACGTGGTGCTAATTTTCCTTTAACTCCAAAACGCTTAACTCCTCAAGTGGGGATACTCTAAGATATACTGCTCCAACTTCATATTCAATCGCTTTGCGCTTTGAATCCAGATAGCTCTTCTCGTTCGATGGGCTACCTTGAGCCTATCGCTAATCAACTTAACCTTCGCTCGCATCCTTAATCAAATCTGGTCCAAACAACTCGACGATCTCCGCCATTCCCCATGACAACGGTGTCCCGATCTCCTTCCATACAGTAGCTTCAAAGGTGCCATCTTCAAGCTGGTTTGGTAACTGTTGTTATAAGAAAATTCTGCATACGACAAATTATCATCCCAACTAGATCCATAATCTAGTGCACAAGCTCTCAAAGATATCCTCCAAAATCTGATTGACTCTCTCACCCGTCCATCGGTCCGTGGGTGGAAAGTCTGATCAATTCCACCGTTCCCAATGTTTCATGCAATCGGTTCCAAAACTTTGAGGTAAATTGGGTCCTCTATCCGATACGATACTCCTCGAACTCCATGTAAACACACAATTTAGTCATGTATATCTTTGCCAACTTAGCAATCGCTATAGGTGGTCTTGATCGAATGAAATGAGCTACCTTCACAAGCGGTCGACTATAACCCAAATCGAGTCATATCCTCGAACGAGTCTTTGGCAACTTGTGATGAAATCCATGCCTAGTTTATCCCACTTCCATTCGGTATCGGCAAGGGTTGTAACAACTCGCCTGGCTTCGATGTTCTCGCTTTACTCTCTCGACATACATCGCAAACTGCTACATATTCCGCAATATCCTTCTTCATTCCGGTCCACCGTAAAGTATTCTTCAAATCCAAATACATCTTGGTATTTCCGGTGAATCGAATAGGGTGAATCATGGGCTTTTGCAAAATCAACTTCCTGATCTCCGGGTTATTTGGCACATAAACACGGTCCTCAAACCATAGGGTATCGTGCTCATCCTCACGAAATCCTTTAGCTTTTCCTTTGCTCATTTTCTCCTTTATAGAGGCAACTTCCTTATCCGCCTTTTGGGCTTCTTCGATTTTGTCCATCGCTGTAGATCAATCTCCAATGTTGCTACATAGCCTCTCGAACTATTTCCAAACATAGCTCTCAAGGTCCTCGCTAACTCATTTGGTATTCCTCCCATCATTAGGGTATTGACGTGGCTTCACGGCTCAATGCGCCTGCTACAACGTTAGCCTTCCGGGTGATAATGCAATCTCATATCATAATCCTTGATAAGCTCTAACCATCTCCTCTCTGTCTCGAGATTTAATTCTTCGTGTGAAGATGTACTTCAAACTCTTGTGATCCGTGTACACTTCACAATGATTTCCTATGAGAAAATGTCTCCATGTTTTCAATGCATGCACAACGGCTGCTAACTCCAAATCATGTGTGGTATAATTTAACTCATGAGGCTTAAGCTGTCGTGAAGCATACTAAACAACTCTTCCTTCCCTGCATAAGCACTGCTTCCAAGTCCTCGACGTGAAGCGCCGCAATACACCTCATAATCCTTGGTCCGATCCGCAATATTAACACCGTGAGGTAACCAACCTTTTCTTCAACTCCTGAAAATTTGCCTCGCAGTCCTCAAATTCATATGAATTTGGTATCCTTCTTCAACAATTCGCACATAGGCTTTGCAATCCTTGAGAAATTTCAATGAATCTTCGTAGTATCCTCGCGAGTCCAAGGAAACTCAATCTCTCCAACTGTCGCTGGTGCTTCCCATTTGGTTATGGTCTCAACCTTTGTGGGGTCAACTGCTATTCCTTCTCCTGATATAACATGTCCAAGAAATCCAACTTCCTTTAGCCAAAACTCACACTTGCTTAACTTGGCATATAACCGTGTTCCTTAGTTTATCCAAAACCAATCGTGAATGTTCCTTATGTTCCTCTTCATTCTTCGAGAAAATCAAAATATCATCAATGAATACCACGACTAACTTATCCAAAAACTCCATAAACACTTTGTTCATTAGGTTCATGAAATAGGTCTGGTGCGTTAGTTAGTCCAAATGACATAACAGATACTCATACAGTCCATATCTCGTGGTAAACGTTGTCTTAGGTATGTCCTGCCCCAATCTTCAACTGATGGTACCTCGATCGCAAGTCAATCTTGGAAACACTTTAGCTGTCTTAGGTATGAGAAAGTATGATCAAATGTTACTTGCCTTGTCGACATCCGCTGAAACCTAGAGACTCAAATAACAAGCCAAGACCGATGATCTAACGCAGACAAACAACAAGCATACAATAAGTACTCATCTAATGCACAGGAAAATCTCGAATAAAAGATCTAACCAGAAAGTTCAACTTAAGAACCCTGGTTGCAAAAAAGAATCGAATCAAATAAAGCAACGAAAGTCGAATGTCAAAAGAAAACGACTCGTTTTAGCAATTTGAAACTAGGTCAAATTTTACAGTAGCAAAACTTTGTTTAAGTGGATTAGTTTGAACGGCGGTTTCAAACGAAACTCCAGCGCTTGAATCACCTGATTCCGATAAACGAGCGAGAAAATAAACCGATTCAAGATTGGATCGAAATCGAATCGAAAATAACGGATTAAACCGATTAAAAGAAAGACGACGAACGGTTAAACGAACGGACGCTCGCTACAGAAACTAATCGCTAACGCGCTCATTAGAACGAACGGATCGGTGAACATTCACCAACTAACTAAACCGAGAAAAAGAAATAACCAATCTAGGGTTTTTAAAAACCAACAACGAAAGAAAACCGAACGGGTTTTAAAACAAACCGACCGGGGTGACGCGTGGCTACTTCTCCGCCAGGTCGCCTGGGCTCCGGCCGGCGGGTCGGGTGGGCTCATGGCGGGCGGGCGGCGGGTCGGGCGATGACGGGCGGACGCGACGACGGCGCGGCGCGAAGCAAGGCATGGTGTTGGGGCGGCGCGCTGGTTGGGGAGGAGAGGGGGCGCGCTTATAAGGAGGAGGGGGGTTGCTTGGGAGGGGCAACGGCGGCGGCGGGCCGAGCCGGACTCGGGTGGCGGGGCGGCGGGACTCCTCTGGGGAGCTACGATGGGAGGGCGCCTGGGTCAAGGCAGTTTAAATGGGCCCTTGGCCTGTATGGGCGCAAGTTATTTTTTTTTCAAACAAAACGAAACGAATTAAAATAAATCTAAACTAACTCCAAATTAAACAAAATTAATTTTCCCGACTCTTAAAAATGAGTCTAACAAAATGAACTTTAATACGGGCCAAATGCATATTTTTAAAATACTCATTTTTTTTCCTAAAGCAAATAAACTTCAAAACCAAAATTTGATTTATTTATAAAATCTTCATTTTCCTAAATGTTGGGAAAGTCATATTATTCCCTCTCTTATTTTTTATTGGAAAAATATTTGAAGATAAAATAAATAAATCCAAATGATCCTATTTTCAACATTTGAGAAAACCCAATTATAAAAATCATGAAATTCCAACTTCTCCGAGGGTCCTTGAGTTGCGGAAATTTTCTAGGATCGGAAAATGCAAGAAAATATGATATGCATGATGACTTAATGTATAACATTCCAAATTGAAAATTTGGGATGTTATACCAACGGATCCGCTACATCTGTGATCTCAGTATGTACTTTACAAATATCTATGTCTCCATCTTGAACATTTTCATGTATGGAGTTGAAGCGACGCTTGATGTGCTCGGTCTTCTTGTGAAACCTGCCCTTGGCAAGTGCAATAGCTCCAATGTTGTCACGAAGAGTGCGATTGGCCCCGACGCATTGGGTATGACTTTAGGTCGGTGATGAACCTTCACCCATATTG